>PVKY010006998.1:0-15362 GCA_004027775.1 Bradypus variegatus | reverse complement strand
CCCCCATCAGACTAGAGTCCCCTGCTCTTGCCCCATCTGTTCAGGTCTCAGAAGCAAAGCCCAGGAGACCATGTCCCTATGTCCCCATCAGATGAGAGTGCAGGGACAGGAGCATGTCTCCCCCATCAGACTAGGACATCCAAAGCAAGGACCTTTGCACTGTCCCTCCCCGGCTCATCAGATCAGTTTCCCGCCCAGTGGATCCTTCCCTGAGCCCAAACAGGCCTCTGCACCCACTGCTGCTGAAGATCAGCCACCCTTTCCTGGAGCCGGCAAGGAACAGCCCAGCAATGTGCAGATGCGTGGTCTGACCTGAGCACCCCCACCCCATCCCCGCCTAGCCCTCAGCCCCCACGCTCCTTACGTTCTCTGGGCTTGTACTGAGTCAGGCTGCAAAAGAGAGAGATGAGGGGTTAGATGGCTGCCTGAGAGCCCCACCCCTGCCCCCGAGGCCCCCAGCCCTGAGCCCCCACTCACTGGGCGTCCTCGCCCTCCAGCAGGCGGCGGTAGGTGGCGATCTCCTGCTCCAGCCGCGTCTTCACGTCCAGCAGGATCTTGTACTCCTGGCTCTGCTGCTCCATCTCGCAGCGCAGCTGGGCCAGCTGCTCCTCCACGCTGCCGATCAGCCCCTGGATCTGGGCCAGCTGCATACAGTAGCGATTCTCCGTCTCTGCCAGGCTGCCTTCCAGGGCTGCTTTCTGCAGGAGGGCGGGAGGATCAGGGGTCAGCTAGGGTGGTCAGTGCCCCCCTCCTGGGCCCCTGGTGCACGTCCAGTGCCTGGCAGCATCTCCTACCATGCTGAGCTGGGACTGCAGCTCAATCTCCAAGGCCTGCATGTTGCGCCGGAGCTCGGAGATCTCGCTCTTGCCACTCTGCACCAGCTCGCTGTTGGTGGCCACCTCGCGGTTCAGCTCCTCTGTCTGCAGGCAGGACCCCGGACAGGGTAGCATGAGCCTGGGACCCCTTCCCCAAGTCAGAAGACCCCCATGGCCACCTTATGTTCAGTCCAGCGTCCCATCTGTGCCTAGAGAGCACCTTGGGCTCCCCCCAGGGCACTCCTGCCTCTGACCTTTCCTGGGCCTCTCAGGCCTCCTCACAAACCTGGATGTGGGGGGCGGGGCCTTCTCTTCTGCATCCTACTTCCCACAACCCCTGGACGATGGCCTTTGGGATGTTAAGCTTTTATCATGAACCCCTACAAATGGGAGGAACAGGAATAGGAAACGAGAACCAGCCACAACCCTGAGCTTGCTCTCTGGTGCTTGCCCCTGACTTCCCAAGGGAGAGGTAAAGCTTGCCTTCTGTCTTCATTCCCAAGGCTGGGGTCCCCCCCAGCCCCCTTTGCCAGGCTCATCGATGCACTGGGGGACCCCCATCCCCTGGGCTCCAGGCGACTCTCTGAGGATGGAGCACCCCCAAGACGCTGGAGGTGGGCTCACTGCAGTCCCGCCCCGGGGGAGGCACTGCTCCACTACAGCACCCACCTTGCTGAAGAACCAGTCCTCAGCGTCCTTGCGGTTCTTCTCCACCATCTTCTCATACTGGTCGCGCATCTCATTGAGGATGCGGCTCAGGTCCACGCCGGGGGCCGCGTCCATCTCCACACTGATCTCGCCGCCCATCTGGCCTCGCAGGGCGTTCATCTCCTGTCGGGGAGGGGGCTCTGGGTGTGGGCATCTGGCCCTGTCCTGTCCTGCCTCCGCCAGCCCTTCCCAGGCAAGGGCTCCAGAATTTCCTGGTGGAAACGAGGCAGCGGGGCCAACTCTGACCTCTCCTTGCTCTGCTTACACCCTACCCTCTGACCCTCTTAAGGATTTTCATTCACTTGATCTGTAGGGGCCCTATCTTTGCCCTCAGACTGGGGGTTCCCTGGGGATAAGGCTTGTTTCTCCCCCATTAAACTGAGTATTCTCTGAAGGTAAAATCTAATTCTTAGATGTATATCCCCAAAATGTTCCCTATAATTGGCAAACTTCTAAGTGAAGCCCAGGTCGAGGGTTTGAAATGGGACAAGGAGACCTCCTTGCTTATCCCCTGTCCTCATGAAGGAGGCCAGGATGGGCAGGGGAAGCGTCTGCTGGCCCCTGGGAGGTTCTCAAATACAGGGAAGCTGTGTGGCATGTGGAGGAGGTGGCCCTGCCAGCTGGCTTTTGTCCCTGGCTCTCCCCTGTACCTGAGGGACCAGGGCTCTGCAGACAGAGGGCAGCCCTGAGCAGTGACCAGCCCCAGGGTGCCTGCTCTTCCCACAAGCCCCAGCCCCAGGTCCTTGCCACCGTTTCTGCAGCCTCTGTGACCCGTGCCCTGGCTGCCTCACCTCCTCGTGGTTCTTCTTCATGTAGGCCAGCTCCTCCTGCAGGTGCTCGATCTCTGCTTCCTTGTCAGCCCTGGCCAGAGTCAGCTCATCCCGCACTCTGCGCAGGCCATTGATGTCGGCCTCCACGCTCACATGTATGGCCTGCTCTGCCTCAAACCTGCAAGAACCAGAGACATCCGTCCAGGCTGCTTGAGAGGTCCTGGTCCCTCACCCTGCCTGTGCTTGGCCAGGGGTCTAAGGGCCCGTGAGGGATGATGAGGGGGAGGGAGGGGGAGGAAATTACAGACCTGGGGCCCGGGGACATTCCACAGCAAGGCTCCACACCCACCCTGCTTCCTTCCTTCTCTCCTCTCTGCCTCCTGCCACCCCTCCCTCTCTCCCATCACCTGGCAAAGCCCAAAGATCTTCAGAATTTGCCTCCTCTTAGACTAAGGAGTGAGCTTCTAGCAGCTCATAGGACACCCGCATTCCCCCCCCTCCCAATTCCTGGACCTTGTCACAGCTCCAAAGGAAAAGGAAAAGGCATCTGAGGAGTTCAGGGGGTGGAGGAGGCAGATTTTCCAAGCTCCTCCCCCAGCCTCTCCAGGTGCCCAGCCTGGCCCAGAGGCCGGTAAGGACTCACTTGGTGCGGAAGTCGTCTGCGGCCAGGCGGGCATTGTCTGTCTGCAGCAGGATGCTGGCTTTGGCCTCGTTGGCTGCGATGATCTGGGGAGATGAGAGCGCTCAGGTAGGGGTAGCTTAGCCCAGACCAGAGCTTGGAGGCCAGTTTTCCTGCCTGTGAGGCCGGGATGTGGCTGCCTTCTCCCAGCCCTCCCTTCCCGCCAGCCTCTCCCCTTTAGTGCTCTGTAATTGTTGACAGAGGTGGGGCTGAGCAGAAGTCTGAGGAGCTGAAACTTGCCTGCCACTCCCCACCCCCCACCACCCCCCAGACCCCCATTCCAGGCTCTGCCATTAAGGAGAGGAGGCACCTGGCTGCCGGGGCTGAGAAAGCCAAAGAAGAATGCAAGAACACCCTAGAGGAAGAGGCCATCCCAGGATTCCAGGAAGAGGGGAATGTGGGCACTCCTTGGCTTTACAGTCAGGTGGGGCAGGGAGGGAGGGACATGGTGCCCCCAAAGGGTTCCTCCAGAAGGCAGGCTAAGGAAGCCCTCACCAAACAGCAGCTCCAAATCAGAAGTCACGACCCCTAAGCCCTAACAGTGGGCTCCAGCTGGCAGCCCTGCCCCAGGGGAGGCCTGGATAGGACATTTGCTGAGCCCCAACCTCAAGAGGCCAGCAGGAGGGATGGAGATGCCAGAAAAATCCTCAAATAAGCACACAGGCAGCCCGGCTACCCTGAGGCCCCGCCCCTTCTCTCCCGCCACCTGTTCCCGGCAGGTGCTTGTCAAGAGCTCACCCCAACATCTACCTGGTCATGGCTCCACATTGCCCTCCTGGTAAGCCCTGCTCCCAAGGAGAGAGACACCCATGGGTCCAGGCACCCAAGCATCCTCTTATCTCATCCTACAATTGTAGGAGATGGCAGGAAGCTCTGCAGTGAGGAAGCTGAGGCTCACAGAGGCTCCACGAGGCCTGCTTGTCTCTGGCCCAGCCAAGATGAGCAGGACAAGGGCCATGTAGCTGCCCTCAGCTCAGCAGGGAACCTGTGGCAGTGCCCAGGTGGGAGGTGGGGAGGAGCAGCCTTGCCCCCAGGGCCCTCTCCCACCACTAGGCCCCACCTTGTCCTGCAGCTCCTCAATGGTCTTGAAGTAGTGGCTGTAGTCGGGGGCGGGCCCCGGAGCCCGCTTCTGGTACCAGTCACGGATCTTCACCTCCAGGTCGGCGTTGGCCTCCTCCAGGGCGCGCACCTTGTCCAGGTAGGAGGCCAGGCGGTCGTTGAGGTTCTGCATGGTGGCCTTCTCACCTCCCACCAGCAGCCCGTCGACGCCCCCAAAGCTACTGCTGTAGCCACCGCCATAGCCACTGCCCAAGCCAAAGCTGTAGCAGCTGGAATAGCTGCTGCCCCCGAGGGCACTGCCCAGGCCACCCGCAGACCCCAGCCTGCAGGAGCCAGTGCCCACGCCGCCGGTCAGCCGGCAGGAGGTGCGGGAGGAGCCACCCCCCAGGCCCGAGGAGCTCTTGATAGAGCTGGAGGAGGTGAACTGGCGGACGGTGGTGGTCATGGCGGTAGGCACAGAGCGAGAGGGCTGGTGGGCTGGTGAGCAGGAGCACGGCCCCGAGGTGCGTGTGGCTGCGCGGCTCGCTGCCCTCTTTATAGGCAGCAGTGGGCGTAGCGATTACAACAGGCACTCTCCTCTGTTTCCATTCCCCTCGGCTTTCATCACCCCTGGCCACCTGCCAGCTCCCAGGTGGCTGCGGGCCGCCCCCCTCCCACCATCGGGCTTTGCCTCATTTCTCCGGAACCCCCGTGCTGGGCCTCCGTGTGTGCCTGTGCGTTTCTCTGGTCACAGGCCCGTCACCCGTGATTCAGCAGGCCCTCGGGCTACGCTTTCCCATGACCTAATACGGAGAAGAGGAGAAAAGGCAGGACGTCACCGTCACATCACCGGGCCCTTCCAGGCAGCTGCCACCCCAGCCTGGCCTGCCAGGACCCAGCGTCCGGTGGGGTAACCGGTTGGGAAGTGGGGCAGCCCCAGCCCGAGGTTGCTTTCCACCACACAGTGCACCACACCACCCACCATCCTGGCCTCGGAGAAACTGGACTCACCAGATGACACATGAACTCTGTCCGGCCTCAGAGCATAACCAACCCATTTTACAGATAAGGAAACTGAGGCTTGGGGGTGGGAGTGCGGCTTCTCCACTGCCCCACCTAATCCCAGATGGACTCGCAGGGCTACAGCCTTCAGCCCACCCTGCCTCGGCCCTCGCCCCCGGGGGCCACGCACCCCCAAGCCGTCCTTCCTGCAGAGCCCAACACCCAGGGAACAACTCCAAGGGCTGAGTCCATCTGATCAGTTTTCTGACCCCATCCCCATCCCTAGGCCCCACCTGGTTAACCAACCTCCTCTTCTAACCTCCCCCCACCTCCCTCTTCTAGGTGGGGAGTGCTGGGCCAGGATAGACACAGAAGCTTAGCTGAAGCATGAGAAATAGGCGGAGTGGAAGGAAGTCATGTGAGGGGGACTGAAAGAACCTTGGAGGGCAATGCCCCCTTCCACCCTCCTTACCCCTCCTGTACCCCAACAGGCCTCAGGGTGGGTGACAGGCAGCTGGAAACCAAAAGGACCCTGCCTGAGAAGAGGCTCTTAGCTAAGACCCCAGCATGCCCCCTTCTCCCCCAAATCAAGCTTTCCCCAGGGGCTCCACCATCCCCCAGATGTGTTCCTCAGGGTGGGCCGTGGACCTCGCCCCACAGCCCGCCCAGCCCTGCCCACCACCACAGCCCAGCCCCAGGTCCCAGGGACCCAGCAGGCCTGCTGGGCGGAGTGTGGTGTTGTCTCAGGCTGCTGATGGCTTCCACCTCCCTGACAGGTCCAAACAGACCCTGCCAGCAGCCGAGAGAGATTCCCCAATAGCCCAGCCGCTGCCAAGCCACCAAAGCAAACAGGCCGCCCCCCATCCCCACCCTACGCTCACCTGCACGAGCAGCTAGCCTGCCTCACACACACCCCTGAGCTGGGCAGAGCTGCTCTGGTTTCCTGGGCTGGCTACACCATCACCACCTTCTGTCACCCATCACTGCCCTCGATCTCTCTTTCAGAGAGCCCCCCACCCAGCCCCTTTCCCTCTGCTCTCAAACCCAGACCCACCCAGGGCTGAGGTAGGGAGCTCACTGTAGACACGTTTCATCCCAGTGAATGCGGGGCCCTCCCAGGGACCAGCCAGACACAATGGGGACCCAGAGGCTGATTCTTAGAAACTTTCCCAGACTGGCTAGCTGTCCCCTCCCTCCATCTCCAGATCCTTCTGCCTCCTGCATCCTTCCCTCTTTGTCCTCCCAGGAGCCCCAGGCCCGGGTGGGTGGGCAAGCAGGTTGACAGGTGACAAGCCAATGAGACCCAGAAGTTCAACAAACTCTCCTGCTCCCCCAATCCCACACCTTCAGCCCCCACTGCCCCAAACCAATGACTGGACCAGATCACACAAGATACGAGATTTCAGGCAAAGCTTTATTAGCGGTGGCTGGGACAGACCCAGGGAGCCCTCGGGTGAGGGGGCTGCAGAAGCATCAGCTCATGAGTGGGGCCCGATGAGCCCTCGCAACCCAGCAGGCTGAGAGCTGGAGGCACTGGCCTCTCCCCAGCCCTGGAGGCCGGGCGGTGGCACTCCAAATGGGCCTTAGTGAGTGGAGCGGTGGATCTGCTCGCGGGAGGAGACCACCTTGCCGTCCTGGACTTCCTCCATGATTGTGCGCACCTGGCGGGTGGTCATGGTGGCTGCACAAGGCCAAGGAGGGAAGTTAGAGAAAAATTCAGGCAGAGCCCCTGCTCCAGCCACCTCCTACACCAAAAGGTCCTCAGCCTCTCCCCACACCCCCTGGGCCTGCACAGCCCCTCCGCAGAACAGGACAGACAGGCTCTTACCTTCCCGGGCGGGCTGTGAGGTCAGAGACGAGGAGTACTGGGCGGCCAGGCTGCAGGGAAAGGGGGAACAGTCAACACGGGGCTACCCACCCAGAGCCCAGCCCCCAGGAGCACAGCTGGGAAGGAGAGCTGGAAAGGCCCGGGGTGGCAGGAAAGAGAGGGCCCAGCAAACCAGAGAGAAATCACAGCTGGGGGTACACAGAAAAGAATGGGGACCTCCAGGGAGTCAGAGGGAACATGCCCAACAGGGCAGGAGCCAGGCAAAAGGGACATTCCAACAAAAGGCCCAGCAGCACCTTAGGGCTGTTAAACAGGGATTTATGAGAAGCTGAGCAATTGGTTTTTCCATATCCCCAAGGGCCCAACAGGCTCCATAAAAGCAGGGGAGATTGTGGTTAGACTACAGATGGACTTCTCCAACATCAGGAAGCAACAGGCTGGAATGTGCAGCCAAGCATGGAGTCTCCAGGACATTCTCAGCCCTTCACACCTCCAAACCTCATTGCCACCCGCCCTGCACTTTATTCCACCTGGTTAATGATGTGCCTAGCCACACACTCAGGTCATCGCTGTCCACTCCTTCCTGTGTCCACTCACCACTTCTTGAGTCCTGTCTGGGAGCCATGTCACCCCCACATTCGGGCATCTGTCCTGTTTTTCTGTGTGCACCATCTGCCTTTCCCTGCCCTCTGACACTGCCTCACAGCAGGCCTTTTCAGCCCAACTCCCTGCCCAGTGCCCCGAGAGGCCTCCCTGACCCCACCCTGACTCTGATCCATTTCTCACTCTGCAGCCAGAGCAAGTGTACTAAACCATCTTTATGATCATACCCTCTGTGGTGCCTCCCAATTTAATAAGCTAAGCCCTCGATCTTGAGGCTTGCCCTTATGAAACTTATTTCTGTAATGGTGAAGCTAAGCCTACTTATAAACACGCTTACAAGTCACCCCAGAGAATGTCTTTTGTTGCTCAGATGTGGCCTCCCTCTCCAAGCCAACTTGGAGATAAACTCACTGCCCTCCCATTACATAAGACATGACTCCCAGGGGTGTAAATCTCCCTGGCAATGTGGGATATGACTCCCAGGGATGAGCCTGGCCCTGGCATTGTAGGATTGACAATACCTTCTTGACCAAAAGGGGGAAAAGAAATGTAACAAAGTAAGGTTTCAGTGGCTGAGAGATTTCAAGTAGAGTCGGGAGGTCATTCTGGAGGTTACTCTTGTGCAAGCTTCCCCAGACATTGCAAATTGCCTCAGTATGCCAAGCCCCAACCAACAGTATTCCTGTTGACCCTAAAGAAAACCCAGGGCTCTATCTAAGACTCTATAAAAGTTTTACTTATTAAGTTTATTTTTCAGAAACTTAAAACCTCCAGATTGTTCCTATGCCAGATAAGCCTTGAAACTTAGAGGTACTAGTCTATCTCAGAACATCAACTGGAAGCATTCCCCAACCCCTTCATGCTGACACCCCTTTCAAACAGGAAGAAGTCAGAGTGGTCATTGTCCAAACATCCCTGAAGTTTGAGAGCATGAGCAAATGAAAAGGAGGAGTTGGAACAGAGAAGTTAGTATTTAACAAATGATTATGACTATTGAATCATTATATAGATATTTCTTTTTAGTTTCTAGTATATTAGAAAAGCCAGAAGGAAATGCCTGAAATTGTGGACTGTAAACCCCTACTATACTTTGGAATTTGCTCTATACCTACTTGTTAAACTGTACTTTGAAGTTTATCAGTTTTCTGCATGTATGTTATATTTCACAATATTGCCACACCATCCAATCCAGCTGTTTTAATTTAGCATTTGAGTCTCCTCACAGTCGGGCCCTGGCCAGAGCTCTCAGTTTCCCCTCCTGCAAAACCTCCGCAGATGAGTCCTGTTTCCCAGCCCCCACCCTGCCCCTCCCTGGGGGAGCCGCCCCCGCCCACGCACGCGGGTGGCAGCGGACACCCCCCCCCACTCACTGGGCGTCCTCGCCCTCCAGCAGGCGGCGGTAGGTGGCGATCTCCTGCTCCAGCCGCGTCTTCACGTCCAGCAGCACCTGGTACTCGTGGTTCTGCCGCTCCATGTCGCAGCGCAGCTCAGACAACTGCTGCTCGATACTGCTGATGAGGCCCTGCAGCTGGGCCAGCTGGGCCCCGTAGCGCGCCTCCGTCTCGGCCAGGCTGCCCTCCAGCGATGCTTTCTGGGGGCCGAGTTAAAGGTGGCTCTGTGAGAGGGGCCTCCCTGGGCAGGGTTGTGGGCGCTGCCCACACAGTAGGGAGGAAACTGGGCAAGAGAGGGGCCCACGTGGCCAAGCGTGATGTGGCAGGGCTGGGCGGGGAGGCCTCTGGTTCTCCAAAATGGGGGCCTAATGAGGCTGGGCCCACCTTGGGGTGACAGGTCCAGGGCAGGTGGGGGACAAGGCCCTACCATGCTGAGCTGGGACTGCAGCTCGATCTCCAGGTTCTGCACCGTACGGTGCAGCTCTGTGATCTCCGTCCTGCTGCTCTGCAGGGCCTCGGTGCTGGTGGCCACCTCGCGGTTTAGCTCCTCTGTCTGGAAGGCAGGTGGACACCAGGAGCTGGGGGAGGCTCGTGGAGGTATGGCAGAGGACAAGGGCCGCCCCCAAGCCCTTACCTCCCAGCATGCTCTCTGCCCCCCTCCACCAGCCCCTTCCTGGCCTCTGTGGGGCCCCAAAGAGACCTGCTCACACCCAGACCCTATGCCCACCCTGGAACCTACTAGAATTCACTTTGCTCTGTGGTATTTGTGTCTGTTACTTCTACTGAACTGCAAACACCTCCCAGACAGAGGCTGGGTTGGTTCACTTTGTGCCTCTTACCGTCCCTGGGACACTGAGGTTGCTCACTTTGTGTTTTTATGAAAGGGATGAGTTATACATCCAAACACACACTTGCATACAAATATGTTGTGGGAGAAGCCCTGAACCAGGGGCCAGTTCACCTGGACATGCTCCTCAGGCCACCACGGAGGGCTGTGTGGGCTTGTAAGCCCCACACTGTGCATCTGAATCAGGAGGCGTTGGCCCAACTGGTTTCCAAAGGTCTTTCCAGCTGGGACACTCTGAGAATCTGCAAGTTTTCCAGCCCACGCCCAGCACACAGCACATGTGCTCACATGCGTGCACATCTGCTCACACATGGCCACCCACCTTGCTGAAGAACCAGTCCTCAGCGTCCTTGCGGTTCTTCTCCGCGATCTGCTCGTACTGGTCGCGCATCTCGTTGAGGATGCGGCTCAGGTCCACGCCAGGGGCTGCATCCATCTCCACACTGACGTCCCCCCCCACCTGGCCTCGCAGGGCGTTCATCTCCTAGACAGAGAAGAGAGCAGGTGCTCACCCAAGGCCGACCTGGGGTGAGACTCCACTTCCGGCTTTCTCTACTGAGAAGACAATGACAGTCCCAGATAGGCCAAGGAAGCGGGTGCTGTCACGTCTCAGACGTGCAGGGCGGTGGGTACCCACGATCTGCCCCAGCACACAGTGTGCCATCGAGGGTGGTTTTTACCTACCCCCACAAGTGCCATGGCAGGAAAGAGCCCTCAACCCCCGATGATGGCTGGGATAACAAAGGCCCACCTCAGTAGCCGCCCCAGCCACTCTCCTGTACCTCGTGCCAACTGCGCAGCACAGGCACAGGGAAAGCAGACCACGGCGGTGTCAGCCTGAGCCAGGCCACCCTGGGAAGGTTCATTTGCTGGAGCGAGGAACCCGTACCACCAGCTCAGAGCCAAGAAAAAACACTGTCTCTGTGCCCTGTGACTTGGGTCCCTTCCAGCTCAGAACAGCCCAGAGGTCCGCTGAGAAGGAAGCCACAAGGACCCGGGAAGATACGACCTCATGGGTCCCCCAGCAGGGCCGTGAATCCCCATCTTTTGGTTGAGGCTTGGGGTCCCCAGGACCCAGAGCTCTCTCTGAAAAAGGGAGGTGGGTGGGGGAGGTGGCAGAAGCGTGGAGTTGGACGTGGTGTGAGCCGGGGGAAGGCCCCGCGTGGCTGTGGATACTTAACCTCTCTGAGCCCGGGGTTCTCACTAGTCAAAAGGGGGAAGAGCATCCTTCTCCCTACAATGTTGTCCTTATCAGCTGCAATAATTGCTCTGAACTACTTGTGATGTGCTGGGCAGATGTTCACTGTCGATAGGACCATCACTCTTATAATTAATTATAATAATTAGCATTGCATGTTCTTAGACTGATTCATTCATGAGATACTTAACTGCCACCGGGCAGTGGGTGGAACTCAAGAAACCAGGAAAGCAGCTTTGGGGAAACAGGTCCCTCCAGGCCTTGCCCAAGCTCCCCTGAGGGTCCACCAGGGTCAGGGCCAGAGATGGAAACTGGACGGGAGCATGGCCCACCCTGGGAAGATTCGAGGGCCCCGGCCTTGCTCCCAGGCAAATTTCTCCTGCACTCCCTGGGCTGCACCCACCTCCTCATGGTTCTTCCTCAGGTAGGCCAGCTCCTCCTTGAGGCTCTCGATCTGCATCTCCAGGTCAGCCCTGGCCAGGGTCAGCTCGTCCAGCACCCTGCGCAGGCCGTTGATGTCGGCCTCCACGCTCATGCGCAGGTTCAGCTCTGTCTCATACCTGGGCGGGTTGGAGGCGTGAGCCAGGCAGAGCCCCACGGCATCCCCTCAGGCACACACAGAGCTCTCTGCGATGTGCACAGCCAGGGACCCACCACCGGCCCCCGGGGGCAGCCCCCCACCAGGCCCACGCTCACTTGGTGCGGAAGTCGTCGGCTGCCAGACGGGCATTGTCAATCTGCAGCACGAAGCTGGCGTTGTCAATGGTAGCCGCCAGGATCTGAAGGAGAGGACGGGCTGGGTGAGCAGACCCCAGCACGCTTTTGGCAGTCCTTTGGGGAGTAGGCCAGAGGGAGGGCAATGAGGGTTCCTGCTAAGAATTACAGGGGGCCCAGGCCAGGCCCTCGGGGGCTCACAGAGCAATGGGGCCATAAGGCCTGCACATGGTACTGGGAGAGTTTCCCAGGTGCACCCTTCCTCCCTTCCTCTGTGGGGTCATTGCCCAAGTTTCCTGGACCTCAGTCCATCTTCCCCAACTAAATTCACCTCTCAGCTCAGTTGACACTTCCTACAGGAAGCCCCCCTTGATTCCCTGCCTAGGGCCCTCCCCTCTCTCATACTTCCTCCTTTCCCACATCTCTTTTATTAACCCTTCTTCCAGGGCAACTTTACACCTATTCCCATGACTTTGGGGTTGCTTCCTCCCCCTCCCCACCTGTGCCCCCGTCCTCTCTTCATAATTCTCTTCAGAATCCCCAGCCTTGGGCACCATGCCTGGTCCAGAGGTGGCCCCAGGAAACATTTGCTTAATTAATTAACTAACTAACTAATTAATGAGGTTACAACTGGTCCCACCTCAAACCTAAGGCAAACTTTTCTTTTCCCACAGGGTCATCCAGGAGGTGTAAAAGAGACCCTGGAAGGGAGGGGCTCTGGAAGGAGCAAGGGGTGGTTATTATTACTGCGGCCATTGTCATCATTGCTCGAAGGGAAGGCTGACCCCGGGGGAGGGGCCGGCAGCCCGAATGGGCCCCCCCTCCCCCCACCCCAGATCCCACTCGAGATCCCATTTCCAGCCTGAACCCCAGGGCCGGTTTGTCACCCACCGTCTGTGGCCTGAAGAGACCCGCCCCCACCCACTGCCCTGCTCAGGATGGGGCACATGAGGGGGCAGGGAAAATCCGGGGGAGGGGAGGAGGGTGACTCAGAGCGCGGAGGCCTGGCACGAGGCTCACCTGGGAGTTGGGGGTGAGGTGCTGGCTGACCCCGAGCTCAGGAGCACTGACTCACCAGGGCTCCCCCAAGGTCCCCACTGCCCAGACCCAGCCCAGTATCTGATCTGGCACTCCCATTAGCTCTGCTTCCAGGGGGAAGTTGCTGGAATTCCCTGCCAGGTAGAAGTGCTGGGCAGGAGCAGGCAAAGCCCCTTGCGGGACGGCGGCAGACCCGGTCCTCCGCCGAGGAAACCGGGCAGCCTCGCCCCCCAGGGTCCCCTCAGCTGCAGCCGGGCTCCCCCAGCCTGGCTATATTCAACTCTTTGGCCTTCACCTGCCTCTGGGGGCTGCAGCGCTCTAGGACCCTCCCTGATAGCTGGGTGTGCACAAGACTCAGATGCCCATGTTAACAGCAGGCCAAGGCCATCCTTGGAGTTCCTGAAAGAGTGTGTGTGTTGTCTCCTCCATCAGACTAAGCTAGAGAAATTCCTTCCCTTGGAAGCTTCTAATCTGGGTGAGGAGACACAGCTCCTGCTCTGAGACTCCCCCAGTCTGCATAATGGTGTACTCTCCTGCTATCCTCCTGGAGAACCCTAAAACACCCTTCACTGCAAACCCAGAACCAGTGATGGGCTCTGGGCTGGGTCCAGAGCAGGTGAGTGAGTGAACAAATGAGTGCATGAATGATGGAGGTTTAGAATAGAGGACGGAGGTCTAGGATAGAGGACGGAGGTTTGCAAAGGGCCAAAGTTGGGATGACGTGAGTCAGAAGCAGGTACAGAGAGCCAAGGATGGGGAGCTCCCACCTTGTTCCGCAGGTCCTCGATGGTCTTGAAGTAGTGGCTGTAGTCGCGGGCGGGCCCCGGGCCCTGCTTCTTGTACCAGTCACGGATCTTCACCTCCAGGTCGGCGTTGGCCTCCTCCAGGGCGCGCACCTTGTCCAGGTAGGAGGCCAGGCGGTCGTTGAGGTTCTGCATGGTCTCCTTCTCGCCGCCCCCCAGCAGGGTGTCCACCACGCCAAAGCTGGAGCCGAAGCCCCCACCCAGGTTGCAGGTGTAGCCACCGCTGTAGCCACCCCCCAGGCCGGATGAGAAGCGGGACGAGGTGACTGACATGTTGCCACAGCTGCCAACTCCCAGGAGGCTGGGGGCCCGGCAGGCACCCCCAACGCGGATGGAGGACATCCGGGAGAAACCCCCTCCGGGCCCACCCAGGCCCTTCACAGAGCCTGAGGTTGAGAACTGGCGGATGCTGGTGGTGGTAGCCATGGTGCCCACAGTTCAGGCCAGGAGCAAGGGCTGGTGTGGACAGCGACCCCGGGCAGCCCTTTATAGCCAGGTGGAAGCAGGGCTGGGCCCTCGGCCCTTGAAGTCTGAGCCAAAACCCCAGCCATGTAATTTGCCTCTGCACGGGCAGCACAGGGCCTGGGGCTCGGGCTGGACACGCTGAGCACATCCCCCGGGCCCCTCCCGCGGAGCCTGGCCTGGGCACGGTGGGCACCTAGCAGCCCATTGTCTGTCCAGAAACAAAGGTGGTGTTGGAGCCGCAGCCCCGGGGTAGGGTGATCCTCCATCCTCCGCAGCAATTAGGCCGCTGAGCTCATTCCTGGGGGGAGTCCGCAGAACCCATCGCTGGAAGCCAGGAAAGGCCTGGAACAACGCTCCGCAGGCCCTGGAGCTGGGAGGCTGGTTTGACCCCCACCCAGCATTCCTGGGCTCCCGGAGAGGGCACTGACACCCTCCCCCAGGTAGAGCATAGCCCTGAGGGGGTCCCAGTCCGAGGGGGGAAACACAGACCCTGTCCTGAGGGGGGAGACACAGTCCCTGTCCTGAGGGGGCCCCAGTCTGAGGGGGGAGACACAGTCCCTGTCCAGAGGGTCCCCGGTCCAAGGAGGGAGATCTCTCCCGGGATTATTCCAGGTCTGAATGGAGGCAACACAGCCCCTGGTCTGAGGGAGCCCCACATCTGAGGTGAACAGACATGGCCTCCACCTGAGGGAGCTCTGCATCCGAGCGCTTCAGGGTTGAGACCTGATTCAGAAGCCTCAGTTTCTTGTTTGTGAAGCAGAGAGAATTCCTCTCTCCCAAGGTCCTTGAGGGAGTCTGGAGAGAGAGGCACCTGTTCAGCTCTGATAAAATGAGCTTCATGGTATCTTAAGGACATACAGGCGTTTCTGGGAGCACAGGTCGGGGTCTGAGTTTGATCCGAGAGGACAAAGCAGAGGTTCAGCATCACGGTCCCTGCTTCCTCCTGGTTCCTGAGGGGCTCCCAGTGGAGGCACCAGGGGAGGAAGGCAGGCCACGGAGAGGACTTGTGTGCCAGGACCCCGTCCGTCGGTGCCACACCCGGAGGAAGGGCTGCATCCTCGAGCCCGAGGCCACCCCAGACAGGGAGCTGCGCCACCCAGAGCTGGCAGCTGCACCCGTACCACCCAACAAGAAGATTACCAGCCTAATCTTGGCGGCGCTAATGATTTACATGCTGCCAGGACACGGGCATCTGAGTCAGGGGCAGCCAGGGTGGGGCAGGAGAGGGCAAGTCTGGCACAAGAGGGCAGCCTCGGGTGGCCTGGGCACCTGGCCTGCACAGGGGGACTGGGAGGGGGTCAAGTTTTCCATGCGGGCCTGGGGCTTCCGTGGTGAGACTAGACCATGGGAGGACTTCCTGCTTAGAAGGAATGTCACACCCCCGAAGGCGGCCCCTCACTAGGAGAATGCCAAAAACGGGAACCACACAGGCAAACTGGAGGGACAGAGAGAGCGATTAACCC
>PVKY010006997.1:10000-15362 GCA_004027775.1 Bradypus variegatus | reverse complement strand
TGACAAGCATGGGAGTAATCAACTTTAAAAGCAGATCCTCCAGCCCCAGGTGAGCCCTTGGATGAGACTGCAGCCCTGGCTGACACCTTAACAGCACCCTCACGAAAGATACCAAACCAGAAACAGCAGTCAAGCTGCTCCCAAACCCTTGACGGAGGAGAACCTTTGAGGGATAGCAAACGTAGGTTTTAAGCCATTAGATTTTGAAGTGATTTGTTATGAAGTGGGAAATCCTAACACAGAGGCCAGCGTGCTCCCTTTGGCAAGGGAAAACACTGAATGGGAATTGGCCCTCTAAAGGGACTTCTAGGGAGCTGATAATGTGGTTTCTTTATCTGCGTGTTGATTCCATGGATGTGTTTGGCTTTTAAAATTTTATTGAGCTACATAATTATGATGTGCATACTTTTCTGAATGCACATCACACTTCAGCAAAAAGTTCGACCAACGTTTTACAAAAACAGAAATTAGTCTTGGATAGCAGCACTGATCCTGGTTCAACATAGTGAGATTACCACCCCCAGAAGTTATTGCCAGGGTGTTTAGGGACATTGACATAGGGCCACACTCTAGGCGGGCTGAGCCTTGCACAAGTCTCAGTTATTTCTTGTACACAGTCGCCATGAAGCTGGACTAAGGAAATGATGGGGGGGAGCATGTGAATGGGCAATCATTCCTGCCCTGAATTCTATTGTAGATTGTTTCTTTGCTCTCAAAAAGCTGAATAGACCCAGGGTCTTGGCATTTTCATCAATTCCAGAATGGAAGATTCTGAAATATGCTAAGCAAATACAGTAGAATTGCTTCTTCTCTTGCAAAACTAGGAACTTGTGTTAATCTGAAACCATGTTCTTTTAATCCATTCCTGTGGTTGCAGACCTGTTGTGGGTGGGGTCTTTTGATTAGGTTGTTTCAATTGAGATGTGACCTACCTCATTCAGGGTGGGTCTTGATCTTCTTGCTGAAGTCCTTTATAAGAGGATAAAATATATACAAAACCTAAAAGATGAAATTCGGAGAAACATCCAGAGAAGCTGAGAGATGGAGAAGCCAGAAGCTGAAAGCGACGAAATACAGGAAAGAAGGACTGGCAGATGCTGACCATGTGCTTTCCCATGGGACAGATGTGTCCCAGATGCTGGCCATGTGCTTTCCCATGGGACAGATGTGTCCCAGATGCTGGCAGCCCATGTTCAGAGTCCAGGTATCATTTTGTTGAGGCCTTGAGTTGAGGCATTTTCACTGCCTAGGAACTGTAAATTTTAAGTTAATAAATTTCCATTGTAAAAGACAACCCATTTCAGGTATATTGCATTCTGGCAGCTTTAGCAAAGCAGAACACACCTGAACCCAGGAATGTGGGAGGATCCAGGCAAGGTGTGGGGTGGCTGACAGATGGCCTGAGTGGCTGTCAGGGCTTGCCACCTGCCAACTTTCTCTTTTCCTTCCACCTTCAATATTTCTCTTAAAGTCTCAACATGGCTATTGTGGTTGCCATCACAGTTTCTCTTTTATTCTCCTAAGCCTTCAAATGGCTTGGGTCACAAGCTAGACTGAGGAAAACTTATTTGAATTCAATTCCATAGATTATTATATTGATAAATGCTTTGTACCTGTTCAAAATTCCTCTGTGAGTACCAGCTCCCTCTGAGATCTTGTTAATGTCTCTTTCCCGCCATATTTCCCAGTTCTCCCCTGCAGTCCTTGATCTGCTCCAGCTATGCCAATGACTCACGGTTGTCTATTCAGTCCCAGTATATTCCCACCTTTGTGATTCTGCTCACAGTATTTTACTTCTCCAGCTCCTGCCAATCTTTAAAAATCCTAAGCATCATAGCTTCCAGCAGGAGCCTTCCTTGGCCCCTTTGCTAGAAGCAGTGGCTCCCTTTGTAACTCAACCCCTGGAAATCCTTCCCAGACCTCTCTTTTGAGTCCCATTTCTGTCTTCTTTATTCAAAAAGGGTTATGTCCTTACCTGGCCTCACAGCCTGACTGCTGGAGGGCACAGGTGAGGGCAGAGCTAGCTTGAGTGTGCCTGGCTGATATCTTCAAGGTGTGGCGGTCTTTGTTTGGGTTCCCCCAAAAGCATACCCTGAAAGAAGGATGTGACTGCAGTGGACACAGTTAAGACAGTGGCAAATTCAGCCAGTGAAGGGTTCTTTATTCATACTGCTCCTATAGTGGTACCTGGCCCACTGTAGGAGGTTTGAGAAACAGTGTAAAACACATGGCTATGAGTTATTATCCTAAGTGGTGAGGGAGCAGGTGTAGTTAAATGCCAACTGCCAATAGTCACTGGTGAGGGCTGTTCCTGGAGATGTTAATTCCCAGGTACTTCCTACCTGCTGTGTGTAAGCAGAGTGGCCTTCAGTGCTTCTGGAGGGAAAAAAAAAAAGAGCCCTGAGGCCCAGCTGTAGACCCAGCACTTGGAGGTTGAAGTTGCCCGGCACACTCTGGAACGGTTCATCTGAGGCTCAGGGAGGGGCTTGGCTCCACCTGGCTCCACCCATTGAGGGTCCTTGGCATTTAGGTTGAGATGACCTTCTTTGCAGCCTCCA
Organism: Bradypus variegatus; assembly: GCA_004027775.1. Lineage (NCBI taxonomy): Eukaryota > Metazoa > Chordata > Mammalia > Pilosa > Bradypodidae > Bradypus > Bradypus variegatus. The sequence goes on along the minus strand of PVKY010006997.1, from coordinate 12,804 downwards.
ATCCACAGTTCCACAGCTGCTATGAGGAAAGGCAGCTGCCCCTGAGTCCAAGAGTTCCCAAAGAGTCAAGGGAAGGCTGGAAACCCTCACCCTGAGGGCCAGGCCAGGCAAGTTCCTCAGCAGACACTTGTCCCCAGCAGAAGGATGAACAATCAGGACCTACCACACTTCCACACCTGGGTACACACCAGGTCGTCCAGTCAGAGGATGTTCTTCTTCACCCTTCTCTTGTCCCCTCCAGTAAACCTTCCTCTCCCCAGGACGGCAAAGAGGCTGCCCATCAGAAACATCCACCTGAGAGAGGGGAGCCTGCCAGTCAGCTCCGTACAACCCCCGGCCCCAGTCCCGGGAATGGCAGGTCCCACAGGAGGGACGGTCTTTTGGTGGTTGTCACTGTTCCCCAACTGCAGCTTGGTGGTAGTTCTGGCAGTTACGCCACTGGGTTAGTAGCTGAATTTTACTTCCGTTCTGGGAGCCTTCACTATGTGCACTTGATACAATAAAATGTCCACTTCGGGCATTTCTTCAGCTAGAACCCCTAAAACCAACTGTAGACCACAAAATTCTATTTTAAAAAATACAATGTAACAGTAAAATCATTGAAATCAAGAGCCAAAGTATTACCTGCCATGCATTCAGAATTCCTCTTTCAAGTAGGCAGAGAATCTTGGTGCTGTCAAAGAGTCTCCTATAGGGCATTAAAGTAGACAGTTGCATAGCTGCATTCCACGATGTTTGGAGACAAAGAGAATCCCAAGCAATGTGAAATCTCATTGTGTAAATATGTCTTCCATTTTGGAATCATTGCAAATATCATATACAGATGAAAATAGATGTCACTGGAGTTGTTTTGATAATTTCTTATAAGTTGGAAGAAAAATTAAAATTGTCTTTGAAATGTTCCTGATGGAGGAAATGGTCCCCTTGGTCCCTTCTTCACAATGTTTCATCAGCAATGGGGGAAGAAGCTGGAAACATGGTGTCTCTACAGTGGCCTAAGATGTTACTGCTTTGTCTTCTCACCATGAGTGGTAGAGCATGATGAGGAATGTGAAGCACCTGCACCCCAGGAGAGGGCATGGGGAAGCACTCTTAGGACTGAATGGTTATCATGTGTTCTAGTTTGCTAATGCTGCCCACAGTTGGGTGGGGCACATCTCCATGGAAACACTCAGAGAATTATAATCTAATTAACACCGATGGGTCTGCCAACACAAGATTACATCAAAGATAATGGTGTTTGGGGGGACATAATACATTCAAACTGGCACATCATGGATGGTGGCTTCATCAGCAGCAGCTCAAAGAGTGGGGAAATAGGAAGCCTGGTTTCAGTGGTTCTCTGGATCCCAAAGGCTGGAAACCAAAGGTCTGGCCCAGAGACAAATGGATGTCAGATCTGAAGATACATCAGCTGATTTGAAATTTTCAGTGAAGTCCTGCTGTATCCCCAGGTCACGGCAAAGTTCCAGCAATCTGAACTTTCCTCACCTAATATACCCAGAATAAGTGATGCCAAGCTGCCATCTTTAAACACTCACTGGGCACATCTTTCTTACCTTGGGCAAGTGGCATAAGGTTCTTTGCAAGATGGCCCTATAAGATGCCACTGGTCATTCTGGCTCTGGTGCTTCAGTCTGTGAATTTCCTGGATGAGGATCTCTATCTGACAGTCTCTGAGCCCAAGAATAGCACCTGCAACCAGTCCTTACTGTAATTCATTCTCAGCACATCATTGGACAAACACGCCACACCTTGACTTGGTTTGCTTGTTGCCCTGGGGCACATGAGGTAGAATCAGTCAAGGTCCTCCATGAGATACCTGTCTAAGGGTTAAAACAAGACATGGCCCCAAATAGTCACATCACAGCCAGGTGTCCTCTCCCTGTAAGGAGGAGGGCCTTGTAGCTGTGCCCCCAGAAACAACCTGGAAAGGCAGTGAGGGCAAGATGGAGATTCCTGTGGCAATAAAAAAGGTTAGATATTTTTCTTCACTCCCCATAGATGGTGAAAAACCAAACATGGTTTTGCATTTTGGAACTTTTGAAGTACTAGTGATGTGAGTACTAAGAAAATCTCCCAGTACTAAAAAACTCCTAGGACTGGGGTATCTTCACACTAGCTTGTCTTGCTTCTCTTGAGGAAGTGGGGAGAATCTGGACTCTTCTTGTCTTTCGGTTACACTCAGCAGGGTGCCACCGGGATGTACAGCCCAGCACAAGCCTCCCTAGGGCCTGCAGAGGTAGGTTCATCCCTGGCCTTAAAGGGGCTCTCTGTGTCTTAACTTAGGAGGTGGGAAGATGAGAGGAACCCACGTGTAGACTCCAGGCAATACCGGGAGCTGCCTGGGATGCTCTTTCCTCCTCAGCCCTCGTCTCAGCCTGAAGGCCACACTTCCAGAGCGCCTGGACCCCACGACGTGGCTCCTGTTGCCATCTGTCATCTACCCTGTTCGTTCTCTTCATGGATCTCTTCACAATCTCACATTTTGTGTTTGTTAAGTGGTTTACTGCCTGTCACTACCCTAAATATAAATTCCCTGAGAGCAAGGAAACTGTCTGTCTGTCTGTCTTTCTCACTACTCATCCAATTAGCACTTCCCATAGAGAATGGGCTCTATGAATATGGGCTGAATGAATGAATCAAGGTAGAAATCTACTGAAATAATGTGATTGGCATCACAATGGTTGGCATCATTGGAACTTCTGCAAGTGGCAAAGAAAGGAAAGATCTGAGATGACTTGAAAAGGTTGGGTCTCCATGTAGGTGGGTAGAGTTTAGACAGGCTGGCAGATAATGGCCTC
>PVKY010006997.1:0-5000 GCA_004027775.1 Bradypus variegatus | reverse complement strand
CAAAAGGCACAAAAATCACGTGTAGGGCATTAGGTAAAAATGCAACCCATGGGGGTGAGCAGAAAAGAAGTTTAAGAACAAAAGCTACAGACCACTGATTCCAAAAAGCCTGGAACAGATAAAGCCAGGGGAGAAATGGATCAAAGAAGGAGGGATGCCGGAGGACAGGTCAGGGGGGAGATCTCCACACCCCCAGCTGTCTCTCTCCTTGCTTTTCCGGCGCCTGCCCATTTGTGATCCTCCAGTGAGGAGGATGAGCTTGGGGAGCAATGCTGATAACATGAGATGGAATTCTAATCATCAACGCTGGAATTGCAGACAAAGGGCTAATTATCAAGTCTCATAAATAGACACTTAAAATGTTGAACATGAAACTTGTTCATTATACACGGAATCTGCTTTTGGCGAGCACCGGAACAGAATCATCGAGGGGGCCGAGATTGGCAAGGCTGGGGTCTGCCACAGGGCTGGCAGTCACCTCGGGGCTGCAGCCAAAGCTCCTGTGGGGTGGGCTTCCCCAGACTTCACAGCAGGACGGTTCTCAAAGGCAACCTTCCAGCCTGCCTGGCCCCGTCTTGCAAGCATTGCTTCCCACCTAGGTGACTGCACATATCATGCCGGGCTCCAAACGGGTCTCTGCCAGGAATCTGAACACAGCCCATGTATGGAAATTGCCGACAAAAGAAATTAAGAGTAGGAATGGCCTGGTTAGACTAATGCATTGATCAAATCAGATCCTCTCTGTTTCACTGCCAGCATGCCCCATATAAAAGCATCATTAAAGAAACTCCGCCGTCTCTCCTTCAATGGTCTCCGATTTGAGCATGGCCAGATGATTGACAACTGATGACAAGGCTGCCTGTGTTGTCTTAGAAAAGCCACATCAGATCAGCAGAAGCTTAAAGCAAAGCATAAATTATAGATACACGTCTGTTTCTTTGATGATGTGAGATTCATAGGTGCATCTCTCTCCCATCTCACAAAGAATTGCACTTGCAGGAGGCTTTTTCACTATGTCACATCATATTTGAAAAAACAACAGGAAAAACATAAACCTTTTCCCCCGATTTCCTTCCTTCCTTTCTTTTCCTTATCCTTAAAACAAAAGATTTTAAACAAACAGCCTGCTTCAAAGGCAGACTGGAAGTTTTCCACTTTGGAGAAATTAATTAAACATAAAATAAGTGTTTAAATACAAAGTTCAATGCAGCAAGGATTATTGCATCGTGCCTCCATCTATCTGTCAACCTCGCTAACTGTTTTGCTGCCTGTCGGAGGCAGGGTTACTGAATTGGAATATTCTCAGCATCTTGGTCGTTGGAAAACAAAGACGTTCGGAAAGTATTAGCAGAGGCATTCTTTGCTTCGTAAATTTTATGGTCAGCTGGCGATACGATTTCCTTATTACCAAGTTCTAAAAGTCTTCCATGGAATTATTTAGTGGGCACTGTGGGAAAAGAGAGGAGAGAAATTGAACCATGTGGCTACAGTATAAGAGGGGGTGAGTAAAATCAAGACAAGTCTCCAGGAGAAATGGCCACCCCCACCTTGGCGTGTAGAGCTGTCAGCTTGACGGCCACCCCATGACCCCCTCTAGCCCGCCTGCCAACAATGGACGCTGCCCTTGCTTAAGCTTCAGAACAGTTCTCTCATTAATTGAGTCAAACCAAAGACACTCAAGTCCCTTTGAAAGTGCACCAGATGCTTCTGGAAAGAACCATTTCCTGGACCTGGAGAAACCACTCCAGGAAGCCAGGGCAGCTTCTGCAGAGTGGAGACAGCATTTGCAAGGTTACTAATTCTGAGGTCCTTTTAGATTTAAGCAGAAATTTGGTTCCTGCCAGGGCCAAATCTAATTCTACAGAATTAGCTCCCAGACTGCACTTGGAAAAGACTCATCGGGTATCACTTTTCTTAGAGATAAGACATTTCCTTTTCCCCCAAGGTGCCAGGATCTCTAAGTTGACATAATTCTGCACAAATCACTCTGGTGGTGTAACTTCAAGTGTCCCAATCCCCTTTGGACCCTGGCCTCTGTAACTGGGCCATCACTCACTTAGCTTCACCTTGTCTTTAAGTAAATGTAACCAGAAGGGACTTGTTCGGCTTACCACCTCTTGAGTGATGTGAATTATTTATATGGCCTTCATATGCGTTCGTTAAGCGGCCTGCAGCCCAGTGGAGAGGGGCTGTGTATCTCTTCTTCAGCCAGGAAAGCGAGACCCAAGGTCGGGGCGAATAGCAAGAATGCGCAGAGATTTTCCCTGGCTTGGTCATGAAGAATAGGGATCCCCTGGGGTTGGTGTCTTTGTCAATCTCCCAGGTTGCTGGGAAGTGGTTGAACTTCAGAGGGAGCCATGGAGGCTCCCAGTCCCCAGGGAGCGGGGGAGCCCTAGGCCCCTGCTTTTGCAGAGCAGCAACACACCACCCCACAGACTTTGAAATGTGGGCCTCACTGAGCTGGTAGAAAAACATATGGCTAATCAAAAGGGGTGCAAAAATAAGGCTGCAGCTCTATGGGAATTTGCTATAATGAAAGTGAATCTGGAGTGAGCTGAGACAAAGGCACGTTCTGGTTAATTGGACATTCTGGTTAATAAGGATTTACCACATGGTTCTCAGGAAAAAATGAGATTGGAACTTTAAAGTGCTGAGTCTGAGCACCTCAGCCTCTCAGGCCTTCATCTGACTGTGAACATAACCTGTGTTCATCAGAACCTCCTACAACCATAGTGAACAGGAAATGGAATAATGAATGTGAAAGTGCTTCCTCTGCTCTAAGATGCTACGTAATTGTCAGCTATGCATTGACACCGAAGAGCGGGATGCGCCAAACAACAAAACCTAAGGGTGTTCTTCCCTTACCAAACGCTTGCCTGAGCATGCTCATTTTCCCGCTGGAATTCAGAAGGCCCCCAACCGCCAGGCTGTAGCCCTCATCCTGGGCAGTACTCCTCTCCATACCAGATGTAAATCTTCCAGGGTATTTGAGATTTGTTTGGGATTCTGGTTTAACAAGAACCTGCCCCATTTGCGTGGAGCCCTGGAATGTTGAACCTGGAAGGGAAGCATTAGGAATCCTCTAGTCCAGATATTTCAAACTGTGTCCAGAGTTGTCTCTTCATTGGCCATGGGGTAGGGCTGGACCCCTCCTTTCTCCCAGACTAACGTTGCTTTCGTCCCTTTTTTCTCGCTTTGGTGTAAGACTTCATCTGATCAAGGCTGAATGACTTTGGAAAAACCTCAGTATAGTCTTAATAACCCAGAAGGAAACTAAGTTCCGGGGACTGAATTTGCAAAGGGATTTGCAGTGAATTAGTGTAGAATACGGGACTCCCAGTGTTCACTGCTCACTCATTGCCTTGACCTTCCTCCAGAAACCTTCGTGTCCCCAAATGGACCCCCTGAAAGGTTTTGCTCAACAGAAGGACTGCAGTTGCACGCACCTGTTGGGCAGTTTGAGGTTTGTCCATATGAGCACTGGGACAAAACAAGTTGCTGGCCCGGGAGAAGGACGTCCTGCGGCACCCTTCTCTCCGCTCCTTCAAAACTGCTAGAAGGAGGGGGCTGGTCAGCTGGCCTGGAGGATGGCGTGTGCTGGGTCCTCGTCCTGTCAAAGTAAATCAAAGTTGCAGGAAATTTCTCCCACAGCTTTCCTAAGTACATTGCCTTAGCATATTGTGTTATAAACTCTGGGTCAAGCAATGCAAAAGACTTCCATATATTCAAAAAGAAAAGAAAAGAAAAAGTCCTGCTTGTGTGTACTTGTGTTTGTTTCCCAACAAATACCCTGTCTGCCAAATCATGGCTTCGTGTTGACCAAAAGTAGTTGCTAATAGTATTCTGTAATCTATGCCTTAGGCTCCCCAAAATTTCCAATTAAAAAATGAAAAAAAAAGTCATAAATTTCTAAGGAGTGATTTGGAGTTGTTGAATCTCTATTGTACAGTTTTCAAACTCAAGATTGAATAAATATCAAAATCCCCAGGAGACAGAAATGGCTCCAAAGAGATTTTCCCCAGGGTCCCGAGATCTGTAAATCGAGATAATTCTACGCATTGCTGCCCGAGGATGGAAATTACCAACAAAAGAAATTAAGAGCAGGAACCCCGTGATTAGACTAATGCATTGATCAAGTCATTCTTCTCTGTTTCACTGCCAGCACAGCACATAAATAACATGTGGGCAATTACCGTGAGTAAATTATATATGTTTTATAACCTTCCGTGAACATTTTTCCTTTAAAAAAAACAACAAAACAAAGCAAAACAAAAATATTCCTTAGGGGAATTGAATCCCAGAGAAAAGAGTAAAATATGGTTTAAAATGTTTCTATGCATTAGAGAATGGAGCTGGGCAAGGCAGGCCCGTCTGTAAGGGTGGTTGGGCAGGAATTTTGTTTCCTACATAGATTTCAGGTGAATCTATCTCCAACTCTGTCACTTAAGTTTCACAGTCTCTGTCTACCTGCCTCTGACTTTCTCTTTCCTTTTTCTTCCTCTAAGTCTCTGTCAAACCTCATCTCTCCCTCTGATGGGGGTTGGGAGGATTTGAGAAAGGGAATAGATCTTTTAGAGAAAGAGAATTAGTGTTCCAGTAAAAGGTCAGTGGATCACTTCTTGAATCTTTCAGGCCCTACTTCCACCTCAAATGCCGCTACTGCAAGAAGGAAGTACCCGATGGGCTGCCAGATGGACAGGCGAGGCCGAGGACTCGCTAACTAAGCAGTCTTCTCACCAGTCGATCGTCCTCCCATCCCTGGGTGTAACCATTCCAAGTGAGTTTCCCAAGAATGCAATTTTGCTGGCCACTCTATTTTGGTGTGTGGGGGTGGATGACACACTGAATGCCCATCTTTTCTTTGGTCCAGTCTGCAGCCTACTCCACCTTCCTCCACTATGGTTTCATGCACACATCCTTTTGGTCTTCCCCCAATACCCCCGTAACAGCCATGGTGCTCCTTATAATCCCTGCTGTCACAAAGTTTATGGCCTGGGGTG
>PVKY010006996.1:0-15368 GCA_004027775.1 Bradypus variegatus | reverse complement strand
ATGTATAGGAACATAGTTTATGTATTGAAACTACATTGGTACAAAAGCAAACAAGATTGTAATAGATTTAGGATGTTAAATTTAAGCCTGTTGGTAACCACAAAGAAAATTTTGAAAAATATGCAAACTCATAGAGACAGAAAGTGGAGTACAGGTTACCAGGGGTGGGTGCCAGCATCAATGGGGAGTTAATGTGAAATGAGTATCGGGGTAGAGGGAAAGTTCTAGTAATGGGTGGTGGTGAGGTACTGAAACATTGTGACTGTGGTTAATCCCATTGAATGATATGCTTGAGAGGGGTTAGGATCAGAAGATTTATGTTGTATGTACGTTTCCACAATTTTTAAAAAAAGAAAGGAAAAGACATTAAAGATATAATAATTAAATGCAATACATGATATTGGATGGAATCTAAGAATGGAGGAGAAAAGTCTCAAAAAAAAACCCCAGACATTATTGGGACATGAAAAAATGAGAATATAAACTGAAATCTTTATGTCAATATTAAATTTCTTGATTTGGTAAGTCCACGTAAGGTGATTATTCAAGTGAATATACTTGTTCTTAAGAAATGCACATGGAAGTATTATGTGTTCAAGGAGTATGATGTGCTCAGAAAATAGTTGATAGAAAGATGGATAGATGAGGATAGATAGAATAATATGGCAAAGGTGGCAAAATGCTAAAATTGGTGGATCTCCGTGTCTGGGGGTGTGAGTGTATATTGGAGTTCTCTGTATAGTGTTTGTATTAATTTTGCAACTGTCCTGTAAATTTAAATTATTTTTTAATGTAAAAAAAGTGAAAAAACTTTGCTAACTTGACTAAAGCACTTTATTAAATAATAGTTTAAAAATAAACTAAGTTCAGTATAAGAAGTCAGAGAAAAAAGAATATATTGTATGTTTCCATTCACATAAACCTCTAGGAAATGCAAACTCAGAGTGACAGAAAGGAGATCAGTGGTTGCCTTAGGACCAGGGGTGGTGCAATGGTAGGGAGGGATTACAAAGGGTCAGGACGAAACTTTTGGGATGATGGACATGTTCACTATTTTGATTGTGGTGATGTTTTCAAGGGTGTATGCATATGTCAAATTTATCGAGTTGTCTACTTTAAAATGTGCAGTTTACTGTATGTCATTTACACCTCAATAATGCTGCTTAAAATTATTCTTAAAAATCAAATTAATTTGATTTTTTAGAACTACTGAGTGTGAACTTTTTTTCACGTTTTAGTTATTGGTATATAACACTGTGATTTTCCCGTTCTTTGCTAATATTTCTATCTAGAACTTAAAAATTTTCTTGGATTTATATGATCTCTATATATTAATAAAATTATCCATTAAATTTCTCATTTATTTGTGCAAGATAATTTTAGTCAAGAGGATATATTATATAACCCTACAAATTTCAAAACTGCAATATATTGTTAATCATTGCTTTGCAAAACCAAAAAAATATATAATTAAACAAAATTAAAATTAGGAAATAAAGGGGTGTTACAACCAAGACCTTTCACAATTGCTATCTAAAATATATTCCATGTTCTACTTTGATGTTTTGGAACTACCTTCTTAAATTACTATGGCATATTAAACAGTAGAGATGAAGGACTCAAAAAAAAAACAACTATACGAAACTACTCTGGGAGTTCGGCTAGCTGGAGTCACTACGCTTACAAAAGTGCACACGGTAACCACCTTCCTAGACTTTCTGGAGCTTCTAGTTTAAGCTGCTTACACACGAAACCAGGGGTGGGTAGTGTCACGGGTGATCCCACGCTGGCATGACGTCAGGAACCCTTGACGTCAGAAGGCGGGTTGCCACGGGGACCGTTCGCCACCGACGGCAGAGTCGTGAAACCATCACCACACTCTAGGTTTCGGGTTCGTCTTCTGCAGTGTGTAACGCTTCAACCTTAAGAGGGCCTCAGGGAGAGAGGAGTTGTGGTGCTGTTGTCGAGAGCCCCACCTCCGCTGCTTTCAGTGTAGGGCCCTGGTCTTTGGCGGCGAGCAGCGACTGCAGGAGGCAGGCGGTGGCGGCGACGGCAGGCGGCCCGTCCGGATCTCCCTTGCTCAGTGCAGGGCCGGGATCGGGGATCCGCCATATTGGAGCTGGAGCCTAAGGTGTTTCCGAGACGCTGGGCGAGGCGGGCGGTGGTGGCGGCCTTGGACGCAGTCTGGGAAGAGTTGGCTCTGCCGGGGTCCGCAAGCCTGGGGACTGAATGAGCCGCTTAAGCTAGTCTCTTCCCCGCCCACTCTCTCCACTCTCTGCGGCCGGGATCGGGCCGGGAGGGGGCCGGAGCCGGCGGTGGCGGCGGCATCGGCAAGATGTTCTCCAAGAAGCCGCATGGGGACGTGAAGAAGTCCACCCAGAAGGTACTGGACACTAAGAAGGACGCGCTGACCCGCCTGAAGCACTTGCGCATCGTTATCGGTGAGGAGCGAGGCGTGGCAACGCCGAGAGGCCTGGGTTGCTCGGCCTCTCCTGACCTCCGTCGGGACCTGGCACGGTGCGGGAGTAGAGGGCAGGGTGTCGCCTCTGCAGAGACCGGGGAGGGCGGATAATTTGGAGAAGGGAAAACGAGGCGATTGGGAAACACGGATCGCCATTAACACAGAGTTATCTCATTTTAAGTTAATAGTCCGAAACTCGTTTTCAAAAAAATAGTTATTCTGAAAACTTACATGTTTTTGAGGTTTTGCAGACTTAATGTGTTTGTAGGACATAACGGTGTTTATAGGACATACTTGCTAGATGACTATCGTGAAAAGAAATAATTTAAAAATTCCTTGCTCAGATAATATAAACCTTAATCTTTCATTTCAACTTTCTTGGCTGATGAGGGCCTCTTTCGGAGGTTGGTGGTTCCCACAAAGCTTGTGGGAAAGAGCCCCGCCCGTCTGTTAAGGCACCTTGTTCTTTATTACGGTCATTTAGAGGGGGAACTATTATTAATTATAGAAAACAAGCTATGAACTGTAGCTTCTTTTACTTCTCGATAATAGTATAGAATTCTATATTTATTAAATTAAGGTTTTCTTTTCTTTTGTTGCCCTCTATTTCTGTTTTCCTGGCAGACCAGGCAGTGCTATGAGTTTTGGTTATAATGTTAAACCAAGCGTTTTGTAGCCTGGCCTGTAATGATACATCTGGTCCAGTACTTGCAGAAGAAATTTGAGGTGAAGAAAAAAGTGAGGTTGCCTGTGTTGATTAAAAGAGTTAATGGTGGAACTGGGTTTAGAACCCAAATGCCTAGTTCAGAGTTATCTCAAGCTGTCAACCTAATGAGTGTTTTCGAAAGTGATCTTTATTAGTACTGTGTCAGTCCCTTATTTGAGGTGTGTGTTTCCCCACTATATTGTTTACTTACACTACCACGAAATAACCAGTATCCAACATTTGTATACTGCTTTGTTTACAGAATGATTTTGCATAAATTATAATTAATCCTCACAATAATTCTAAAGGTAGATATTATTCTCCATTTATACAAAGGAGAAAGTTGAAGTTTGGAGAAGTTAAGTGATCATCCAGCTAGTAGGAGGCTGAGCTAGAACTGGAACCCAGGTTTCCTGGCTCCAGTGCAATTTTTTTTTGTTTGCTTTTTTACTCTTTCTATATTTATGACAGCTAATTTTTATCATAAGTTAGTTGTATTTATTCTTGTGGAATACTAAGAAAGCTATTAAATCCAGGTTGGCAGTATAACAAGAAACTCAGTTTTTAAGAAAATATAAATCTTCTAAGTATAGTTCAGATTGTGATGTGATTTTTCATTTTACTTGAGAGTTAAGATTGGAGAAAAGATTTGTCTGAGAAAGTGGGACAAAAAGTTAATGTATGAATGAAGGAGAAGTATCATATCTCTAATGGCAGTTTGAAATTGAATACTTCATGGGACTTGACACCTACTTGTAGCAAACTGTAGGTTGGGTAATGGCAGAACTATAAATTTGAATTCCAGTAGGGTATTCAGATTTCCTGAGTTAACTGCTATAGTTCTTTAGTTGTAGGATGGTTAAGGAATGGTTTATATATATTTCTTTAGCATAGAGATTTTTTCCCTTCTGGGAGAGATGGTCTAAATTAAGAGGTCACACAGGTCAGATATTTTATAGGACCTACCTTCCTCTGTTAGAAAACAAAACAATATATTTTTTTAAAAGCCTTTTTGCCATTTAGTAATTTTTGGACCTTTTTTTTAATGGAGCATATACTGGGTTGTGTGTATATACATTTAAATATCTTTACAAACTTTCAAATATAGACTATTGTGCTTTCAGCGCTGCCCTGTGAATGGAGAAATAACTACATACAGAGAAATAACTACATGTCAGTAATTTTAGCACAGTAATTTTCAACCAGGGACAGTTTTATTGCCTCGCATGGGACGTTTGGCAATGTCTGGAGACATTTTTAGTTGCCATAGCTGGGGAGAGATGCTACTGGCATTTAGTGGGTAGAGATCAGGGATGCTGCTAAACATCTTACAATGTGCAAGGCAGTCCCTTGCAGCAATTTCCTAGCCCAAAATGTCAGCAGTGCCGAGATTGGGAAACCTTGTCAGAACGTAGAGTAAATTATGGCCCTCTAAATGCTATACTTGGTTCTAACATATTAATAAAATTGAATAAATGGTTACAGTTATTTTGTTTGAAATATTGCTAATATAATTCCTGAGAAAATGAGTGGGAGAGGATAGTGACAGAAGCTGAAAGGTGGCGATCTGTCAATTAGGTCTCTCATTTCCCGGATGGAAGTGTCACTTTAAATCTTTCTTGGAAGTAGGTTCAGGTTATGCATAAGGTAGCACAATGAGGAAACTTGTTTGCAAAGTAATCAGGCATTGCCAACTACATAGGATTTTGATTTTTGTTCTCATCTGAGTATTTTTAACCCTTAAATTGAACTGCCACTCACTGTAGGGTAATTATAGGAGAATTCTGTGCATCCAATTTTATGAGAACATAATCATAATTTAAATATCCAGTGTAAATCTTTTTCCTGGCATGTATTTCCACTGTAGAACATTCTAGTTAAATTTATAGAACTCAATTCTGAGGGATTTATATTGACTGTTGTTGGATTATTAATTCTGACGGCTTTGCTGAGGCATAATTGGCATGCAATAAATTAAACATATTTAAAGCATATAATTGAATAAGTCTTGACATATGTATACTCTAAGGTCTGTGTAGAACTTGCTGCTCTGCCCCACTGACTTTGTGACCTTAGGCAAGTCATGTAACCTTTATGAACCTTAGTTTACTAATTTGAAATATAAGATAGTATCTGTTAAGCTATCTGTGAAGGTTGTCTTAAGGAAATAAATGAAATAATATGTGTGAAAAATATTTTGTAAAAGATAGTAAGGTAAACCCAAGGAGATAACATCATTTATTTCACATAGTTTGCTTTGAAGTTCTCCTAAAAAATAAGATTAGTACAGATAATTATTTTGAGATCTTGTAGTAAAGGCTAATTTGCACATGTAGCTTAAGATAGCTTGTTTTCATGTTGATGAGAAAACATTTCTATTTGTCTTTCCTCTATTTATTTATTCAGCCAAATCCATGAATCACTATGGATCTTTCACATCACTTACTAAAAAAACCCTACTGGGTGGGGCCAGCAACCAGATGGAGTATAACATTGATTGGAGAGCTAATTGGAAACTATGAATGAAAACTTGAGTTGAGGATTTAGAATATTGGTTCTCATTAGCAGTAAACAAGATAGGAAACTAATATTTATAAAGCATCTTCTTTGTTCTAGTTTTCTTCACAACAACCCAATAAAGGAGATGATAAAACAATGCTAAATAAATTTTTCAAGAGCACAGATCTATTTATGAATAGAAATAGACTTCAAACCTAGGCCTCAGATCTGTTTAAACAGAGCTTTTTTTCTGTACTCTATTATAGTAGTGACTCAGCGAAGAAGCTGTACAATGTGCCCATAAGTGAATCATATTCACTTTTCCAATCTATTGTTGCTAGGCTATTACTGAAGTATTGGAAACTGTTGAATGAGCATGTCAAGTCAGATCTCTAGTGGTGACCCTCTCCCTCTCTTTTATTGGCAAAAAGTCTTTGCTGTTAGAATAGCTATTGTAGGTGAACTGGAGAAAAGATAGACCAGAATAGACAAAATTGCCATATCTTTCTGAGTCTGTACAGATGCTTTTAGCCAAATCATTGCTGCAAGTTGGCATACCATACCTATATTTTGATCTCTCTTTATTTGACTGTTAACTTTGTAGACTATTATTTTTCTCTTCTCTGCTTGATTGTGATAGTTATTTTGACGAATTTCAACATACTTTTTATTTTAAGGGCAATATAAACATATATTCACAATCCTTGATGGATTTAGAAGCTGATAATAAGTTCTCTTAAATGAATGGGACTGAAAATTGGCTTCATACAAAGCAACTTGGTCCCTATTTTTTCTTCTTTATATTTAGAGAAGGAATTTATTATTTTGAATCAATAGTAAAAGTGTTTCTTTGCAATTTGTATATATTCATCTTTTCACAAAGAAAGACTAAAAGAAGGTCAGGATAATAAAAATCTGGTGTTTAGAAGGTACATATGGCAACATATAAAGATAGAAACAAATAGTATATGTTCATTGAATAAACAACTTAAAAATGGTATAGGTTAACTTGGAACACATTTGGCTAGAAAGTACAGGAGCTTTGTGTACTGTAAGCTGCCCATAAAAGTAAGTTAACTTGATGTTTGCATATATATATATTTTTTAAATTTAGTAAGTTTTATGTTGAAATAAATTCAAACTTACAGGAACAGTCGCAAAAACAGTACAGACTCCATACACAGAACTACAGCATACCCTGACCCCCCTCCACCGATACCCTGATCCACCACCTTTAACATCCTGTCACACCACCGTTTCTTTCCTTCCCTCCCTCCCTCCCTATCTATCATCCATCATCTATTGCTGTTGTCCTCTGAACATACGAGAGCAAGCTGCACATATCTTTGAACAAACAATATAATTCACGTATACCTTTCCCAGGGACAAGAACATTCTTTTATGCAATCCCATTAAGTGCAGCTAAGAAGTTCAAGAAATTCAACATTGATACAAAGCTTACATCCTGTATTTCCTTTTTTTTTCTTATGTTCCATCTGTGTCCCTTTGAGCCTCCTCTCCTCCATCCTCAGATCCCATCCAGGATCATCCTTCGCATTTAATTGTCATCTGTTTAGACTGTTTTTTTTTTCCAATTGTGGAAACATATATACAGCCTAAATCTTCCCATTCCACCCCCCACCTAGCATCCCATTAGTGGGATTAATCACATGTAGAATGTTGCAATGCTGTCACCTTCCCACCATCCATTTCTAGAAGTTTTCCTTCACCCCGAAACAGAAACCCTACACTCATTTCTTGACTCCCCATTGCCCCTTCCCCTACTTCTTGTAACCCATACTCCACTACATCTCTATGGTCATATTCTCTGATATTTTCTTTGTGTTTACTGTGGGGCTTAAATTTAACATCTTAAATCTATAACAATCTTGTTTTCTTTGATACCGACTTTACTTCAATATGACACATAAACTATGTTCCTATACTCCATCATTCCCCCACCTTCACGTAGTTCTTGTCAAAAATTACGTATTTTACATTGAGTCCAAAACCACTGATTTATCATTACAGTTTATGTATTTTAGAGCCTGTAGGAAGTAAATAGTGGAGTTACAAATCAAAAATGCAGTAGTATTGGTATTTATATTTACCATGTGATCTTTAGTGGAAATCTTTATTTCTTCATGTCGTTTCAGTCAATTGTTTAGTGTCCCTTCCTTTCAACCTGCTCAGCTCCCTTCAGCATTTCTTATAGGACTGATCAACTGGTGCTGAAGTCCCTCAGCTTTTGGTTATCAGGGAATGTTTTCATTTCCCCCTCATTTTTACCCTCCAGGTGTTTGTGAATTTTCCAAGTCTCTGATGGTTATTGACTTCTATTTGTATTCCACTGTGGTCAGAGAATGTGCTTTGAACAAATTCATTTTTTTTTAATTTATTGAGGCTTGTTTTTATGTCCCAGCATATGGTCCATTCTGGAGAAAAATCTGTGATCACTAGAGAAGAATGTGTGTCTCGGTGACCTGGGATGTAATATGCTATATATGTCTGTTAAAATTCTCTATATCTCTCTCTCCTGTCTTTGTTTCTGTGTTGGTAGGTCTCTCTTTAGTATCTGAAGTAGGGCAGGTCTTTTATTAGCAAAATGTCTCAGCATTTGTTTGTGAAAAATTTAAGCTCTCCCTCAAATTTGAAGGTGAGTTTTGCTGGATAAAGTATTCTTGGATGGAAATTTTTCTCTCTCAGAATTCTAAATATGTCATACCACTGCCTTCTCACTTCCATGGTGGCCGCTGAGTGGTCACTACATAGTCTTATGTTGTTTCCTTTGTTAGTGGTGAATTGCTTTTCTCTTGCTGCTTTCAGAACTTGCTCCTTCTCTTCAGTATTTGACAGTCTGATCAGAATGTCTTGAAGTGTGTTTATTTGGATTTATTCTATTTGGAGTTTGCTGGGCATTTATGCTTTGTGTATTTATATTGTGTAGAAGGTTTGGGAAGTTTTCCCCAACAATTTCTTTGAATACTCTTTCTAAACCTTTATACCCTTCTCTTCCCCTTCTGGGACACCAGTGAGTCTTAAATTTGGATGTTTTATTTTATCTATCATATCCCTGAGATCCATTTTGATTTTTTTTAGTTTTTTCCCCATTCTTTCTTTTGTTATTTCATTTTCTGTTCTGTGCTCCTTGAGGAGGCTGAGTTGTTGTTCAACTTCCTTTAATCTTGTATTAGAAGTATCCAGAGTCTTTTTAATTTGGCCTACAGTTTCTTTAATTTCCATAAGATCTTCTACTTTTTATTTACTCTTGCAATTTCTTCTTTATGCTCTTCTAGGGTCTTCTTTATGTCCTTTATATCCTGTGCCATGCTCTTCTTCATGTCCTTTATATCCTGTGCCGTGCTCTCGTTGCCTAGCTGTAGTTCTTTGATTAATTGCGCCAAGTACTGTGTGTTTTCTGATCTTTTGATTTGGTGTTTGGGTTCTCCATATCGTCTGGTTTTATCATACACTTTAAGATTTTCTGTTGTTTTTGGCCTCTTGGCATTTGCTTTATTTGATCTCTAATTTGTCAGAATGGCAGCTTGGTGGCATGCACTTTCTCTAACTAACCAGCAGATGGCATCCATAAGTCACCTGTTTTCCTCAAGTAAGTTCTCCCCAACTTTGTCTTTGTGGTGTATGGGGATCTGATTCTTGTGGGGTTCAATTGGTGCACTAAATTTGGGTGCATTGTTGGTGCTGTCTGCCCGGAATGAGGGGCGTGTGTCTGAGTGGTTAGGGAGGGAGAGCAGCTCTAATAATCAAACCTCCCAGGTGTTCCCGGAGATTTAAGGCTGTTGCAAGAGTCTAAGCCTTCATTTCAGTCTTTCCACCTATCGTCTCTGCCGCTGACCCACAAGTCCTTGGTATTAGTGTAAGTTCCCTGGGATTTCCAAGCGGGTCCCCCTTCCCTGCTGTGCTCTTCCAGGACCTCTGCTGAAGGAGGGCTGTGCCACGTCACGTGTGCGCGGGCCTCCAGGGAATTCCTGGGCTGCCGGGCCTTGCAGGGGCGTTCCCAGCCTGCTTCAAAAATGGTTGAATGGGATGCATTAACTTCCCCTTTTCACATGCTCCACCCTCCCAGCTCCGGGACAATCAGCTGTGGGTATATTAAAGGCCACTGTCCATGGCTGATATTGTGGCGGTGTACAGTGCTGCGGGAAAGTCTCCCTCTAACACTGGGTTTCTGGGCGTGGCTCTGGGTTGTGGGTCCAGCCCTAGGCAGGAGTGTCCCCTGCCCTCCAGGGAAATGGCTGCAGGTCGTGTGGTTTTTTTTCTCCTTTTGGCTTCCCTTTGCTCCCCTGGCCCCGAGACAATCAGCAGTGGGTGTGGGAAGGGGTATCCTTCACGCCAGACAGTGAGGCGTTAGCCCAGCCCACTCCCGTCATACTTAACCGCGTGGCTCTCCCGGTCATATCTGCAGCTGCTCCTGTCTCCAAACACCAACCCGCTGTTTCCCTACACCACAGCGTGGCCAAGGGACTTTGAGCCAACTCACTCACTCGTTTCAGAATGCAGACTCCCGGTTTCACCAAATACACAGTCCCTATGGATTTAGCAGACCTTGTCTGGCTGGTGCATCACTGCAACTGGTGTTCTGGGTCACTTTCTGGTTTTTATCTAGTATTTTTCACGGAGGTGTTTTTTTGCCCTGTCTTACCTAGCTGCCATCTTGGGTTCTCCCCTGCATATCTTTTTAAGAGGTTAATATGTAAACTTAGGAAGTAATCCTAGATACATGACATTAAATCTTTTTATACTAAAGTTATTTAATTTGAATTCTTACTGGTTTGAAAAATTAATTTGACCTAATCAAACTACTTTATCTTTGTATATTGAAGAAGTGATTTACTGTGTAGATGATTGATATAAACAGTGCTACTGGTTAATATCTTTAATAGAACAAGCTGTTTCAAATCCTTTATGTCATCTTTACATTAGTATTTATTTTATCAAGGATTTTATTGCAGCTAAAGGATTTCACATGGCTTGTAAGTAAGTAAAATATGAAATGGAACCATCTGTGATAAAATGAACAACAACTGAATAGCCACCACTTGAAGAAAACATTACTGGATTCCAGAGATGAGCTGATTACAGCTGTAAGGAATTGAATTTGGTTCTTAGAGTACTGGCATCTAAGGTGAAAAGAGAAACATGTTGGGTTTTATGTTTTCAGTGTTGGTTTTTTGTTGTTGTTAAAACATTTTTTTTCTTGATTTGAAATTTCATGGCTGTGTATCTCTGTGTGTATTCATATATTACCTAATGTCTCTTCTAATGGAAGGATTCACGCCGTAGAAATAGACTGGAGAAAATAGACAAATAGTTGATTAAAATGTCTTTGATACTTCGTCTTTCTAATATCAATGTCTGCACAATCTGAACTGTTTTTCATGTTTTCCTTTTTCTGTAAATGGCATCACCATCCTCCTGGCTACTAAGTCATGGAACCTTCATTTTTGATATGTGGTAGAAAAAGTTAAATTTTTATGTTGGGACATTTAGAGTTTGAGGTATCTCTGGGACATCCTTACGTCCCATCCCCAGTCAAGTCTTGCTACGTTCTTTCTAAAGAACATTGTTAAGCCTGTCACTCTAGCCACTCTAAAATTTTTCGTGACTTCCATTGCCTATGGGATAAAGTATATAATCCTCAGTCTGCATTCAAGCACTCTATTATATGCCCCCTACCTACCTTCTCACTTTAAGATTATAGGCTAAATGTTGTAGTTGAATTGTGTAAAAAAAGAAAAAAAGCAATATAGTGGAGCCTCACTGTGGTAAAGATCCTTGAAAGTGTATACCTCTTTTTAAGGATATACTTAGCACATTGTTTTATGTTAAAGTGAAAGACATGTTGTATATGCACTCATCTGAAGCCCAGTTTTCCTTTCTAGACACAGATTCCCTTGTATCCCTCCTCTAATGGGTAATGCATTCTCTCATGCCTGGAGGTCAACAATCTTTTGTCTCCTTGTTGCTACTGTTAAATACTTCTGCAGTCATCTGAAAATCCTTGCTTTGAGGGTACATGTTGCTTAGTCACACTGTCCTTCAAACTTTTTCACTACTGTGTTTTGTTTTGTTTTGTTTTTAACCTCCTTGTTATTCTATTAAATTTATCAAGGACTTTGATACCTGGCTTATTATCCTTCTTGCCATCATCTTTAGGAACTTAAATTGGTAATTAAATGGTTCTTCTATCTTCCTGTCTTTACCGAATTTGATCTCCTTAACTTTAATAACCTCACTACCATCCCATTTAAGCAGTTATTCCTCCTCTTATGTAGCCAATAGTCCCCTATATATTGGTATTTCCTGGTGTTCTGTCCTCAAGCTCTCTTTTTTCTAACTCAGTATACTACCCCTATATACCAACCTTGCATAAAGTGCCCTTGGCTGCAAATGCTTTTATATTTACTGATACTTCCCCAAAACACTTGCTGCTCTAGACTAGCATCTCCACTTAAATGTTCACAGACAGCTCAAACTCCATATGTCACAACATAAAAGTTTATTTTTTTCTACCTCATTGTCTTCTATCTTCTCTAACTCCTTGTTACCCCTCTCTGGTACTTTACACTTCAGCATTATTGATTGAGAAAATGCTTTGTATGATGCCTGTGCCTCTGCTAATGGTATTTCCTGTTTCAGACTACCTTCCCATCACCCTTTCCCCTGAAATCTTCTACTGTTCCTTCAAGTCTTAGGGCAAAATCTGTATATACTTTCCTTGAAGCCTTCCCTATCAGCAAGTCTTAGGAGCTTTTCCTGTACTGTGCATGTTTACTCCTATTAATTTGGTTCTCTGATTACAACATAATTTTTTATTTACATGTTTATATTTTATCATAATCTTGAGGGTAGATGTGTGTCTTTTTATCTTCATATCCCTAGACTCAGTACAGTACCTGGCATATAGTAGGTGCTCAGTAAATAATTGTTTAGTTCATGAATGAATATACTAGGTATGAGGAGAAAAAAATTTGCTGTTTTGTTTAATTACAATCGATTATGGTAGAAAAAACATTTAAAGCCAGTATTGTTCAGAAAGGAACCCTTAAGTACTTGTGCCAAAAATAGGTTAAGAACTTAAAATTACTGCACCATGTAAAGTAGAAAACAAACAAAAAGAAAAAAACGGACATTAACTGAAAAATGTTTATGCTATTACGTTAGACGTTATAGATGTCTCCTCCATAATTGAAAGAAAATTTTCATGACCGCTGTTTGGGCTCAGACCAAGTTTGTGCAAAGCATGGGTCCGTGCTGTGGCAAGACCAAAAAGTGCAGTACGCACAGAAGCAGACATAAATTTGTTAGGACTTATGAACAGAAGAGTCTCTAGTTGTGGTGGTCCAGAGGAGTAGTTCTCTGCAGGGGGACGGGAGTACAAGGGGCAATATGCATAAGATTTTGGAACAGAGACATTCCTTACAGTATGAGAACATTGGTTCTCTTGTGTAATCATTAAAGGGTCTTAAGGCTAATGTTTTTGCTAAGATTAATATTTAAGACTAAGATACAACCAGTGCCTTCACATTCCCATCCCTTTACATCTGTTATTACATTCTTTTCCCTTCAGGGAGGTTGTTTTTTGTTTTTTGTTTTTTGTTTCTCTTGACCTTTGTTCTAGTGAAGCAGGCTGTTATTTGGGGTTTCATTCCCATTTAGGAGGGGGCCTGGGCCGCTACAATCCACCCCTGCATAACAGATTGCATTGACCATAGGACAGGCATTGCATCCATATACTGCCACAACAATATAAAGACAACAGAATAGCAATAATCCAACATATAGGGCAGATAATCCTACAAAGAAATGCTGCCAAGGCTAAGATGATTAAACCGAGTAGAAAGGGGGTTGGTAGATAATTGATTAATACTGTGTATGTGCTCTTACATATATGATTTAAAGCTTGTGAAATATTATGTGAGTGATTAGGAATATATTCACATTGTATGTTTATAAGGGCACATCTCCCGCTTTGTGCTGCAGTCAACATGTCTAAGCTATTCTGTTTTGTAAGAATGCTTTCCATAATTGGGTGGTCTCATCATTTAACAATGATATTGCCAACCTAGATTCATTAAGCACGTAAGCTGTATGATTAGCTCAAGCTGTTCTATACTTTTTGGTGACTATCGCGTCTCCCCCTGGGGCAGGAATAGCTAAAGGATAAAACCACCATGAGGTACGCTTGACTCAGTATCTAGATTTAACCATCTCCCAATTGCTAGGAGTTTGTGGTAAAGAATCATATAATATGGCAGGGACATATGGCTGTCCCCATTTATGGCATCCTGTCCAATTGTAAGGTAAATAGGGCCATCTGTATTGGCCATCCCAGGGAGGAGATATATGCTCTGTGTCTGTGGGAGGCATTTTGCCATTGGCAAAAACTATCATTTTGTAGCTTAATGCTAAAATTAAATACTTCTGAGGATAGCCACCCCATATCTTGGTTCCCATCAAGACATTCTCTGCATACCTTGCCCCTTCCAAGAGTGGAAGGGGGCTGATGTCCACTTGCCACCAAGGTCACTGGAACCTGTGATTGCTGATATGTCCCATCTGGTGGGACAGTTGGCATTGTTATCACAGGGAGCACAATGTACACTCCCATGTGATGTCTGTAAGTTGCTGGTGTGAGGTGGGTAGCTGGAGCTGCTGGGCTAAACACCATAAGGTTTGATACTCTTGGTGTCTGCCCTTTTGATGAAGCTACTTGACTGCTTCTTGAATTTTAGAAGTGAGGCTTTGGACTTGAGTGAGGACATCTGCCTCAGTGTTCCCAGGTAGTGTGTTAACAGTCTGGGCAGGGACATGGTAGACAGTTACCTTTGGTTGCTGACAGATATCCCAGATGTCTTGCCACAATTCTCATCCCCATAGGGGGTAACTTATGACTGTCCATTGTTCTTGTTTCCAGGTTGCCATCCAGGTTGTGAGGCCTTTGTAAACAGCCCAGCTGATGGTACAGATAGTACGTCTCCTGGTTCATGCACTATAACCATCCATATGGCTCTTAATTCAGCCATTGACTGGTTTTCGTCATGTCAGTCTCCCACCATAAAGTGTCAGTACTGGGTTGTACTGCCATGGCTACCATGTGGGAGGCTGCCCGCTAATGTATCCATCAGTATACAAAGTAGACTCAGGAATTGTTCCTGTGCCCTCTACTGTGGGTAGTTCAACAGCTATTTCAGGTGCAACAATTTTAGCTATTGAATCTTCTACAAATGACACTGGTCCTAAAATCTCATATATCTCAGCACTAAGAGGGCTGATATTGAAAACACTGCACCGCAACAAGTATAGTTTCCACTTTGTTAAGGTATTTAATTGTGCACTGCCGGACTGTGGCTTATTAGCCATGTCTATAATTCACCCCGGTATAGGGAGGGCAGTCCTCAAGGTGATGGAACATTTTGCATCAGAACTTCTTCTTGTAACAGAACATTATATGCAGCACATAGTTGGTTTTCTAAGGGGCTATATCTTTATTCTGCCCCTTTTCATAATTGTGACCAGAATCCTAGGGGCGCTCGTTTAGAATGTTGCCTTTGCCACAAATTCCACCTGAAGCCAGTGTTGGTGCTAGCCACATTTAATTCACAGGGTAAATTGAGACCTACCCCTCTTAGTGCTTGTGCTTGTGCTATTGCCCTTTTTGCTTTTTAAAAAGCAGCCTGC
>PVKY010006995.1:0-15366 GCA_004027775.1 Bradypus variegatus | reverse complement strand
CCCTCTATGAGAGAATAAAAGGCAGAGACATTTTGAAGAGCACTCAGAGAAGCCTAGAAAGAAAATGCCCTGGAAGAAGCAAGAAGGACCCAAGAGAAACTGAGACAGAAGCCGAGAAACATTTTGGAGAAAGTTATAGAAATGAGGCGCTAAACCCCAGTAGAGAAGGATCAGCAGAGCCAGCCATGGGGTTTCCCACTTTGCAGAGGAACCCCAGGTGCCACTGGCCTTTCTTCAGAGAAGGTAGCATCCTGTTGATGCCTTAATTGGGACATTTCCATGGCCTTAGAACTGTAAATTTGTGAACTAATAAGCCCCCACTGTAAAAGCCAATCCATTTCTGGTATACAGCATTCCAGCAGCTTTAGCAAACCAAAGCACCCCTAAACACCTAAACATGCATCTCCTAGAACAACGGCACTCTGCCTCATAAACACAATACAATTATCATATCGAAGAGATTCAACCTTAATTTGATAATATTATCTAATATTTAGTCCATATTCAAATTTCCCAAAATGTCCCAATAGGTCACTTGATAGCTATTTTGGCCCCAATTCAAGCAATTTTACCCTTAAAGGAACTTATTTGGTATAAACTCACATATCCTATTCAGAAAGCAACTTGGCAGAAGACAACTAGCCTTGAGGTGATTCTACTCCTAGGAATCCATGCCAAGAATACGCTACAAGGCGATGAGAGGTTTATGCACAAAAAGTAGATTCATCACAGCTGTGCATGATATTGAAAACTGGAAACAAGCTAATGTCCAAAAATAGAGGAAAGATTAAGTAAATTTTGGTAGTCGTGTGGTAAACACTATGCAGCCATTGAAAAAAATCTATTAAGAGTTGAAATATGTGGGGAAAGAAATATGATATAAAGTAACAAAAGCAGTATACCAAATTGTACAGGATACATCAACTAGTGTACAGGGGGAAGTGAATGGGTGGAAAAAGCACTAAAATATTGGTAGTAGTTGGAAAATAGTGGGTGATTTTCATTTCCTTTCTTATACATCTCTATACTTCTCCCTGCCCGCCCATCCTTCAATGGGCATATATGACTTATATCCAGAAAAAAATATTATGTTTTAAATCATAAGATCTTCATATTCTCTTCCTGCAATCCATTAACCTATCAATCCAGGGCTTATTTATTTGGTCCTGTAAATGTTGACTCGATGTAATCCAGTGGTTCCCAAATTTTGCTACACAGGGAATCACTTGGTGATCTTTAAAAAATATTGATGCCTGCTTCCTGCCTCCAGACATTCTGATTTAAATGGTAAGGGGTGCAGTTGGTCACTGGGAATTTTTAAAGCTCTCCATGAGGTTCTAATGGGTAGCAAAGTTTGGGAACCTCTGACATAATTCAAATTATTCCTAGACATGCTTATCCAATCTTTCAGAATTTACATGTAGCTCTTCTCAGCTCTGTATACAAAAAGTTGGAAAACTATGACTTTCACCTAGAAGCCAGGGAATATAGATTCCATACTGCTTTCAGATGTATTTTTTAAAAGCTAATATGCTCCATGCATCTGCTTGAAGGGTGGCACCAGATTCCAGCATCATTTGCAGGCTAGAATCCCTGTCACTAAACAATCACCCTTGCATCAAAGAAGGACATCACTTACCTTTTATTGTTATAGGGCATGTTCTCCCAAATTTCTGGAGGCACATAATAAGGTGTTCCCACATATGTACAAGCAAATGCCATGGGGCTAAAACCACAAAAAGGCAAAGAAGGGTTACAGGGCATTCCAGAATAAGAATCACATTTTGATTACTCTCACTGCCATAGAATCAAGATACATACTTGGAGAGAAGATGTGCAGATCCAAAATCTCCCAATTTTACTTTTCCATCTTGGGTGAGGAAGATATTCTGCATTAAAAAAGAAGAGCTCATGTCTTCCAGCATTCAAACTTAAGGCAATGAAAGTCACTGTCTTTCAGAGCCTGCCGATGATGGAGATTAAGGGGGGATGTGCTGATAGCCGAGTCCCTTGAAGGAACACAAAAGACAAGACCCTTCGGGGCAACCCCATCCTTGGGAATTCTGGGCTACTGCTTAGAAATCTAGCAAGTGGGTTTCAGGTTGCATCAGCAGACCCTGAATGCCCAACTGGGAACCTGAGTCAGGGGAACCCCCATGGCAGGACCAGGTCTTAAACCCCCAGAAAGGCATGTTCTTAAATTTAATCCATTCCTACGGGTGTGAAGCTATTGTAAGTAGGACTTTTTGATGAGGTTACATCAGTTAAGGCACGGCCCAGGGTGAGTCTCAATCATCCTACCAGAATCCTTTATAAGAGAATGCACTTCAGAAAAAGAGAGCAAGAACCTCAGAAGCAAGAAACTGAAAGCAACGAAACCCAGAAAGGAGCGACCAGCAGATGCCGCCATATGCTTTGCCATGTGGCAGAGGAGCCAAGGATCGCCAGCAGCTGGTCTTTGAGAATGAAGCATCATTTTGATGATGCCTTGATTTGGACATTTTTCTCAGCCTCAAAACTGTACACTTGTCAGCTAATAAATTTCCATTGTTACAGCCAACACATTTCATGATATCTGCTTTGAGCAGCCTAGAAAACAAAAAAATCATTTTCCACCAGGGAGCTTATGCACTCAACGAGTGATCACTAAAAGAGTTTAAACATATTAATGCATATCCCTAAGGATATTACAATGACTTTTTTCAGGTATGTTTTATTTGGCTAGTATAAATAGAAGGTTGACAAGTATTTCTAAACTAAAAATGTGCCAAAAGAAAACAGACTAACAGAAAAAAAAAGGACTGAAGAACATAGTTTCTTCTTTAAAGTCCTCAAAATGTACTCCACTTACCTTGGCCTTGATATCTCTGTGTAACACACGTTTCTTGTGAATGTGATTTATTCCAAGGCACATTTGTGTAAACCAATTAAGTATCTGTGAGAAGAAAGGAAGCAAAATCTACAACAATGCAATAATTGGTTCGTCAACACTAAATGCCAAAGAATAGTCTCTAGGCCTTAGCATACCATAGTTATTCTATCAGTATAGAACTCCTGACATTTACATAGTTGAACAAAGGTTCAGTGTTGCCTGAGAAAATTCAGAATAAAATCCCATGTTCCAATATCTTATGTATAGTCCAAAAAGCAATCTATTTTAATGAAACGTCCATGATATTTTTCTTATATTCAACCTAATAAAAGTACTTCTTAAATGCATATATAAAGGTAGTCCACCATCAAGAAATGATTAAGCTATGGCTTTTTATAGCACAATCACTATGTCAGACTTTCATGTACTTTTTCAGATTATCCATGTGTTAACATTAAAGGATGTCATTACATTGTCAACAATCCTTTGAGGTCAGCATTTTCTGCTCATAAATGCCTACTCACTAGAACCCAGAATTTCCAGGTGCCTTGGGGGCCATATCAAATTGAAGATTTTTCTTTTTGGCTATGGAGATTCACCCATTTGACAAGATTGACTGCCTTCTCATGGAACCCATGTTTTTAACAACACAACTTCTAAATGACAAAGATTTTCTCACTATATTTTTATAACATGTTATAACCTAAATCAAACTAAGCCCCATTGAAAGTTGTTTATTTAAATATTTTCCATGGTCAGTTCTTTACAAAATATTTAGTACGTAATTTTCAATTTTCCATTAAAAAGACAGTAAAAGAAAAATCCAATGGCCTTTGCTGCAGAAATGGAAATGTCAATCTTCAAATTCATATGGAATTACAAGGGGCCCTGAACTTAAAGAAAAAAGACAGTAAAGGGAATATGCCAACCTTAAGAACAAAAAGATTGAGAATAGGTACTTTAAAGAAACAAAATGGCAGGCTTCTTTCTTCTGATGATCTAATAATACAAAATAAAATGCACCAGCTTCCTAACATTTCAGTACAACTAAAAGCAACATGTGAAATGTGTGTATATCTAGGGCAAAAGACAGTGAGTAATTCAACTTGAAATTCTTCTGAATGTGGAAATTTTATTCCTTGATATTTTATAACATATCAATTTTTACTTCCTAAAAACGTTTCAAGCAGCCACATCCTGCTGATATATCAGTTGTCTCTATTAGTGTGTCAGGTAATTCAGATACCAATGCTTTTTTTTTTTAATTTTTTAATGTAATTTTATTGAGATATATTCACACGCCATACAATCCATCCAAAGTATACAATCGCTGGTTCACAGCACTATCACATAGTTGTGCATTCATCACCATGATCATTTTTAGAACACTTGCATTACTCCAGAAAAAGAAAAAAGAAAACCTCAAATATCCCATACTCTTACCCGACTCCTTATTGACAACTGGTATTGCACTCTTCCCAATTTTAAGACTCATAATAGAAGTAGGTTAACTAAGAGTCTATAGAGAGAGACCAGTAGAACAGAACAAAACATCCAGAAGTAGAGCCATACAAACACGGGTAACTGACTTTTCTTTCTTTCTTTCTTTTTTTTTTTTTTTGCTATATAGTTATACAATCATTATCAAAGATCAAGGCTACTGGATTACAGTTCAACAACTTCAGGTATTTCCTTATGGCTATTCCAAAACAATAGACACTGAAAAGATTTATCTATATGGTGAGTCAGTAGTCACAGTCGTTTGTTAAATCCTAATTTCTCAGTTCCCCTTCTCAATTAATTATTCTCTCAATCTTCAGGAATAACTGGGCAATGACCTTTTTTTAACTTTATTTATCAAAAAATTTAAAAAAAATTTCAAACAAAACAAAACAAAGGAATAAGAAAAAAAAATAACCTAAAACAACTACACTGGGCAACGACCATTTTAACTTCTTCGTGCTGGAAAGGGGTGTTGACGTTTTGAGGTAGAGGAATGAACCTGATTTATGTTCTTGAAGAGACTGGTACCTCTGGGTTTCAGGGCTTATCTGGCATAGGATCAAATGCCTTTGATTTTAGGGGGACTAAAGCTGCTGAAATATAACTTACTAAGAAAAACTTTCATAGAGACATAGAGCACAGGGCACTCCCTAGGGTTTTCAGTAATACTGTTGATTGGGGCTTGGCATATTGTGGTAATTTGCAATATCTGGTTGAAGCTTACATAAGAGTAACATCCAGAATGACCTCTCAACTCTATCTGAAATCTCTTACAGTGCTTTTATTTTAACTTGTAAAAATTATATAAGAGTTGCTTTGAAAACTTGAAGGAAACTATGTGAGTCAGTCTCTTACCATATCTTCAGGAAATAACTTTCCTTTTTGATGTTTGATCTTTTGCATTAGGTCCCCTCCATCACAATATTCCATCACAATATACAGATGTCCTTCAGCTACAACAAATGAAAGACTCGTTAGGAAAGCCACAGTGGCCAGAAATCAAAGTCAGAAATGCACATACTTGGGGGAATTCATATTTACCTTCAAATGATTCTTGAAAGGCAACAATATTGGGGTGTTTCATTTTGGCTAACAGAATAGCTTCCTTCCTAGAATTCTGCATTTCAGATAAAGACTAGAAAAATATTTTAAATGAGTGTAACTTTAAAACTGCAGTTAAAAATAGATAGCTTTACAATAATATACTATAGTTTGTACAATACCTCAATGCTAGATGCAGTTTTGTAGCACTGCCCCTTGACTCAACTTAAGTTTATCAAACTCAGAGAGAAAACATGCAGGGATTTTCAACTATGGCCGTACTTCACATGCTTGCACTGAGCCCTTGCACAAGTATAGAATGTAAGCTAAGTTTTTAGGATCAGCCTAAGCATAACCTGACTTGGCAATGCAGAATGCTATCGAGTAGTATATCCTTAAAAGAAAAATCTAAGGACTTCATGTTTTGAGTGTGCATTGCTGTATCAGTCCACTGGCCCAGAGAGAAAAGCATATACTGCCGTTCTATTGCATCAAGGATGGACAAAGGCAATAGGCAAAATAAGTTTCCAAAACTGTTTAACCCCTTATAAACAAAACAAGATAAACAGATTTTATCCCCTAACTTCGATTCAATGGGGATGAAATGTTGAATGGCTTACCTTACATTCAAGAAACTGCCATTGGTCATGTACCAGCTCAGGTTCCCAGACCTGAAGCATCAGCACCAATGGGAATTTGTTACAAATGCGGATGTGCAGGTCCACCCAAGACCTACCGAATCAGAAACTCTGGGCTGTGATTCTGACGCACATGCAAGTTTCAGAACCAAGTTTGAGTGTAAAAAAAGGAAAATCTTTCTGAGAACTTTAATAAAATGTATTTTTTAATTGAAACATGATAAAACAGCCTCTATGTCATGCATCTTTTCACACAACAATTATGATACACAGTGATAGTTGTAAACTGGCACCTTCTCCATCTTACCGGAATATAAAACATATAATTGATGCCCTTGATAACAAAGATTAGCATTTTAGGTCTTTGTCTTCACTGTATTTTTAAAAAAATTTATATTTTGTTAATGTATAGATAACACAAAATTTCCCATTTTAACCATTCTTTGCTGTATTTTTACGTTCCTTTTTCTATAACAGTGTACCTGAGTTGCTTTTGGCAAGGATTTCAGACACCCTTGGGTGTAAGAATTTGGAAATTATTGCAAATTATTCTCATGGAGATGAAATAAACAGAAATCACCATCCAAATTTTGACTGCATTTTTTTTTGTTAATTACAATATCCTAATAACCACATAAAATATATCAAGACCTTGTAAAGCTACTAAATAAACCAATTACATCTTTCCTATGAAGAAGAAATTCCGTATTAAATATGGAGGACCTATTCTCCACAAATTGAATGCATACTTTCAACAGGAGCTAATTTATTTAGCAGTGACCTTGGGAAGCCTTATTTCCTTCATGGCAAACATCCTGTTACTGCTTTGCTGCTGGACCAACAGCGCTCTGCCAAAGGAGCCCTCCCCGATGACACGGAGGGCGCTGTAGCCGTGCATGCTGGCTGCCACACCGCCGGCCTCCACCACGGGATCACCACCGGCTCAACCAAACTACGGTCAAACACAGAAACATCTGAGAATTAAATTTCTCTTCAAAGAGCGAAGTTAACGAATTAAAAGTAGCTCTAATTACCATTTTAGGACAACAGCAACTTATTCCTTTATTCATTCAACTGAGAAGCGCTGGGCACCAGCCCTGTGCCAAATGATATAATCCTGAACAAACGCCCCGTGGTTCCTGCCGTCACGGAGGCACCAAAGCAGGGGTGCACAGACCTTTGCAAATATGGAGGATGGCCAGGTTTGGCCAAAAGAGCTATGACAGCATGCAGCAGAAATGTCTAGGGAGTTGGGAAAATGATTTTTAAGCTGAAGCCCGAATGATGAATGGAAGTTGGCTAGACAAAGAGGAGGGTCAAGAGTGATCAAGGCAGATGGAATCCTGTATTTGACAGAAAAAGAGATTGTGTCCAGTTCAAGCAATTGCAAGACTGTACCAGGCTGGTAGGCAGATGGGAGCTTATCCAAAGGCAATTGTAGGCCACGTTTAGGTGGCTGGACTTGGTCCTCAGGGTAATTAACGGGATGTCGCCAAAGGATTTTAAACAAGTTATAATCATATTTGCATATTAGAAAAATCACTCACTCTGGCTGTAGACTGAATGGACCAGATGGGGAAGGGGCAGGAGGGCCAGTTAGGAGGCTCCAATAATAGAAAAGGCAGGAAAACATTGATGGCATGGAACAGGGCGGTGAAAACTGGAAATAATTGACAAGATTTTTGGTGTTCACAGACTTATGAAGGACAAATAGGGTGAAGGAGGCAAGGTTCACTCCCAAATGGCTGGTACAAGAGAAAAGGTACAGGAGTTGTGTGTTTGGTGTTCTGTTTGTTTGATTTTTCGGGTTGGAATAATGGGGGTGGCACAAGGCATGGGGGAGAAGGGAGATGTGCTCCTTTTTGGACGTGGAGTTGGAAGGGCCTGGGACTAAGAAGAGATGTCAAAGGGCAGTAGGAATCTTCGAACTTCAGTCTCCCCTATCCCTATTTCCTGGTTGAAGGGGTAGTTGGATTATTTAATACATAACAGAGAACAGATATAAAGTTTTTAACATTGTGCCTGGCATATTCTTAAGAGGTCCCGAATAAACGGCAGCTATTATTATTAAAACTTTAGAAATTTTGTTTGTTTGTTTTAACTTTTTGATGTTAAAAAAGGAGAAAAAAAAAAAAACCTTAGAAATGTGATGCAATTTTCCTTTAATTACAACAGAAAATCCAGAGATGAATTCATTTGATTTTCAGATAGCTTACTTTTAGTGTTTTATTAAAAACAAACAAACAAAAACACATCACACTACAAAGAATTAACAGGCTCAGAAAGCACAGCCAGTAAAGCAAAATGCAAATCAGAACGTAAAATATAATGTCTGTAAAAATTTCCCAGGCTGTAAAACTTCCAGTTTGTATTCCTATTTATCACAGAATTACCAGGGAACCCGAGAAATAATTTCTCCATATAACGAATCGGATGCATTGTTCTCAGAAACAGTTCTTTGTAAGAGCATTCGGTATTTCAGTATAAATATCTACTTGGGAGAAAAAAGTCCTTTACCTCTTCTAGTCTAACTGACCCCTGATATTACACGACTTAGCAG
This sequence comes from Bradypus variegatus, assembly GCA_004027775.1. Taxonomy (NCBI): domain Eukaryota; kingdom Metazoa; phylum Chordata; class Mammalia; order Pilosa; family Bradypodidae; genus Bradypus; species Bradypus variegatus. The sequence goes on along the minus strand of PVKY010006995.1, from coordinate 6,752 downwards.
GGAGGCCAAGTTTTCCCGAATTTATTCCCACTCCCACCTCCCCTCCCCAGGGCCTTTATTCTACCTCTGGGACCGTAAATGCCAAGCAAAAGCAACCACACACTTTCCTTAGCTAATGACCAGCTTTGGTCCTTTCTGCCCGTGTTTGCCCTGCTCCTCAATACCACATCCGCGAGATCACTGAAAGACTGGACAGACGCCGCATTTGGGAAAAGGGCATTGACTGCCTACACCAGTGAAAAAACTAATAGAATGATTCGTAAATTCCCTAGCTAGGATTAGCAGCCTGCACTTCACAGGCTCCCACACCCTGGCGCCCCGGAAATCACGCTGCCCCGCGCGCCTCACCTGCAGCGGGACCCACCCTGCGGGCACCTGCGCTGAGCCCCAGACCCACTGGCTGCGGCGCAGCGAGGGGGGCGCACAGCTGGCGGCTCGGGCCGAGGGGTCTCCGCGCGCCCTCACCCCGGGCGGCGCCGCCCGGCTCTCCCGCCCCCACGCCGCGACCCTCCGGAGCCGGCCAGAGCCCGTCGCCACACCCCCGGGCACCACGTTCCCCTCTGCGCCTGCGCCCCCGCCGGCGCCTCCCCGCGAGCCCCGCGCGCTTCCGGGTCCGGCCGTGGGGAGTCGTCTCCCTGGTTGTCGACCGGGGTATCCTGCGGGGCTCTGGCGGGAGGCGCTGTTCTCGGAGGAGCCGGGGCTACGAAGGACGGGTTTTAACGCTTGTAGAACGACAACAACAACATTGAGGGCAATTGCGCCCCCACCACCTCCCAGGAACGTGAGGTCTGAATCCAGTTTAAGCTGGCAGCCTAGTGGATGACGCTTCCGGGGTACTAGCGCTTACTAGCTGTGTGCCGGGGGCAGAACGTCCGCAGACATCCTGCTCCCTGGAACCTCTGAATGGGTTAGGTTACAAGGCAAGCAAAGGGGAATAAAGGTTTCTCATCAATTGCTGACCTAACATAAAAGAATTGTCCTGGTGGGCCCAATATAATCACAAGGGTCCTTTAAAGTGGAAGAGGAAAGCAGAAGAGGGGGTCGGAGGCAAGAAATCTGAAGTTGCTTCACTGCTGGCTTTGAAGATGGAGGAAAGGGTCACGGCCAAGGAATGCAAGTAGTCCCAAGAGGCTGGAACAGGCAAGTGTGCTGCTGTGAAGCTCAGTGCACCACAGAAAAACATGTTCTTAATTTTTTTTTTAGTAAGATCATCCCTTTATTTTTTAATGCAATTTTATTGAGATATAGTCACACCACAGAGTCCATCCAAAATATGCAATCAGTGGTTCACATAGTTGTGTATTCATCACAAATTTGGGTTTTCTTTTATTTATCTATATTCTGGAGCAATGAAAATGTTCTAAAATTGATTATGGTCATATTGTTAAATTTAATCCATTCCTGTGGGTGTGAACCCATTGTAAGTAGGACCTTTTGATGAGGTTGAGTTAAGGTGTGTCCCCCTGCCCCCTGATAATCAGGATGGGTCTTTTAAAAAAAAATAGTTTTATTGAGATATTCACATACCATATAATCCATCCAATGTGTACAATCAGTGGCTTTTAGTATAGTCAACAAAGTTGTGCATTCATCACCAATCAATTTTAGAACATTTTCATTACTCCAAAAAAAAAAATTCCTAAATCCCTTAGCAGATTGGGTCTTAATCCTATTACTGGCATCCTTTATAAGCAGAGTGAAATTCAGGCATAGACAAAGCTGCAGGGAGCAGCCAGAAACTTACAGTGAACCCAACCAGAAAAGGAGGATGAGGCCAGGAGAGGCTGGCATGTGACAGAAGAGCCAAGGACCAAAGATCACCCCCCACAGCCAGCCCGAAAAGAGCACAGTCTTTAGAGAGAAAGCATCACCTTGCTGGCGCTTTGATTTGGACTTTCTTATAGCCTCAAAGCCATAAACAAATAAATCCCCATTGTTTATCCCGAATCATCTCACGGTATTTGCTTGAGTGGCCCAGGAAACTAAAGGGGCAGGACAGATTCTTCCCTAAAGCCTCCACAAGGAAGAACACAGCCCCTGGGCCTGGGACACAGCTCAGTTACCTGCTCCAGGGGAGGCTGCTCCAGGTGAGGCCCACAGAGCAGAGTGGGGTCCCAGGTGTGAGGGTGTGGGAACCTGTGAACCGAGGACTGGCCTCCCCCAGGGGGCTGGTCCCCACACCTGCCTTCTGTTCTTAGCTGGTATCTCACAGGTGATCCCCACTTTGGGAGAATTTACAAGTCACTTTATCAGTTTTCTATTTTGTATTTCTGATCTCCAAGACTGTCAGACCAAGTTTGTGGTAATTTGTTACAGCAGCCATAGGGAATTAATACAGCAAGTAACTAAACCTCTCTGTTTAAAACTATGTACCTACCTCACAAGGATTATTGTGGGGATTAAATTTTGATTTTATGTGATTTATTTTTGATTTTATGTGCATATATATACACACATACACATACACACTATATACTATATATTGTATACATACTATATATTTTTTATATAGTGTTTAGAATGTCTGGGTGTACTTGTAAGTTCTGAGCATGTTACCTATAGCAAGTCTGTTAATATGTGATTATCCTGTAATATAAATTATAGGAACTCTGGAGTACACTTGCTGGAGTTGAATCACATCTCCACTACTTACCAACCATCACAAATGTTATAGACCCTCTCTGTGCCCACAGTGCCCTCTTCAGTAATGTGAGATAATATTTCCTACTTCTAGTGTTGTTTAGTGAGGAGGAAAGATGATACAAAAAAAATTTAGAGTAGTGTTTGGCACATCGTAAGCAGTTATTGTTACTGAAGCAAGCCATTAAATCACTAAAAGTTAACAATTGCAGTCAGTCTTAAGGATAAACATTCCCAGAGAAATATTTGCATTTTAAGAGTTTCCTCACATAATTTAACTGACAGTTTAAAGATGTGAGAGATCTTGAAGACACACTGGAACCAGCCTTTTATTTTGAATATAAAGAAACAGAGTCCTACAGTTTGGATGACACTTACCTTCCTGTTTTGACCACTGTAGCTTTGTAATGTGCTTTAAGGTCAGGAATTGGGAGTCCTCCAACTTCATTCTTCTTTTACAACAGGTTTTTGGCTATTCAGGGCTTCTTACCCTTCCAAATGAATTTGACAACTGGCTTTTCCATTTCTTCAAAGTAAGCCTTGGAATTTTTATTGGGATTGGGTTGATTCTGTAAATCAGTTGGGGTAGAATTGACATCTTAACAGTATTTAGTCTTTCAATCCTTGAACACAGAATGTCTTTCCATTTATATAGGTCTTCTTTTATTTCTTTTAACAATGTTTTATAGTTTTCTGTATACAGGTCCTTTTCATCCTTGGTTAAATTTATTCCTAGATATTTGATTATTTTAGTTGCTATTGTAATTGGGATTTTTTTTTCTTAATTTTCCTCCTCAGGTTGCTCATTACTAATTTATAGAAACACTATTGATTTTTGTGTGTTGATCTTTTATCCCACCACTTTTCTGAATTCGCATATTGGCTCTAGTAGCTTTGCTGTAGATTTTTTAGACCTTCTAAAAATAGGATCATGTCATCTGCAAATAGAGAAAGTTTTCCCTCATCCTTTCTGATTTGGATTTCTTTTACCTCTTTTTCTTGCCTACACTGTCCTAAGTAGAACTTCTAGCACATTGTTGAATAACAGTGGTGACAGTGGGCATCCTTGTCTTGTTCCTGATCTTGGAGGGAAAGCTTCCAGTCTCTCACCATTGAGTATTATGTTAGCTGTTGATTTTGCATATATGCCTTCTATCATGTGGAGTAATTTGCCTTCTATTCCTATCTTTCAAAGAGTTTTTATCAAGAAAGGAGCTGGATTTTGTCAAATGTCGTTTCTACATCAATTGGGATGATCATGTGGTTTTCACCCTTTGATTTGTATATTACATTAATTGATTTTCTTGGCTAAACCACCCTTGCGTATCTGGGATAAAACCAACTTGGTCATGGTGTATAATTCTGTTAATGTGCTGTTGGATTTGATTTGCAAGTATTTTGTTGAGGATTTTTGCATCTGTATTCATTAGAGAGATTGGTCTGTAATTTTCTTTTCTTGTAGTATCTTTGTCTGGCTTTTGTATTAGGGTAGGGTGATGTTGACTTCATACAATGAGTTGGATAATGTTCCCTCCTCTTCAAATTTTTGGAAGTGTTTGAGCAGGATTGGCACTAATTCTTCTGTGAATGCTTGGTAGAATTCACCTGTGAAGTCATCTGGGCTTTTCTTTGTTGGTAGGTTTTTGATGACTGATGAAATCTCTACTTGTAATTGCTCTGTTGAGGTCTTCTATTACTTGTAGAGTCAGCATAGGTTGTTCATGTGTTTCTTAGAAATTGTCCATTTCATCTAGGCTCAATAAGACTAAGTCCTGATTTCTCATCAGAAACCATGGAGGCAAGAAGGCAGTGGTATGATAAATTTAAGATACTGAAAGAGAAAAACTGCCAGCCAAGAATTCTTTATCCAGCAAAACTGTCCTTCAAAATTGAAGGAGGCTTTAAAATATTCACCGATAAACAGAAACTGAGAGAGTTCTATGTGAAGAACCACTTCTCTCTTGCTTTTAGAATTCTCTGTCTTTGGCAGTTGACAGTCTGTATAGTATGTATCTTGGAGTCAGTTTATTTGGATTTATTCTGTTTGGAGTATATTGTGCTGCTTGGATATACATATATATCTATATCTTTCATAAGAGTTGGGAAGTTTTGGCCATTGTTTCCTCAGATATTCTTTCTGCCCCTTTTCCTTTCTCGCCTCCTTCCAGGACATCATGACACATGTTTTTGTGCTTTGTGTTATCATTCAAATCCCTGAGAACTTGCTCAATTTTTTCCATTCTTTTCTCTATCTTTTTTTCTGTCTGTAAGATCAAATGTTCTATCTGCTAGTTCACTGATTCTTTCTTCTGCTGTTCAAATCTGCTGTTGATGCCCCTAGTGTATTTTTAATAGTCTTATTGAGATAAATTCACATACTCTACAATCACAAGTGTACAATTATTCACAGTACCATTATACATGCATTCATCACCAGAATCAATTTTTGAACATTTTCCTTACTCCAAAAATAAATAAATAAAAGTAAAAAAGAACACCTAAAACATGCCATCACCCCATTCCACCCTTTTTTTTTAATTTAATTTTAGTCCCCATCTTTCTACTCATCTGTCCATAGACTGGATAAGTCTCTAGAGTATTTTATCCTCTTCTATTGTGCCTTTCATTCCCATTAATTCTATTGTGTTTCTTTTCATACTTCCAAGTTCTTCTATATTCTCACCCAGTGTCTTCCTAATATCCTTTATCTCTTTAGCCATAGTTTCTTTCCTTCGTCTCCTTGAATTTATTTAGGAGATTTGTTTGTTCCAAATTCTTTGTCTCATTTGACTTTTTAATTTGTTCCACATCTTCCTGTTTATTAGTATGGTTTGTAATTTTTTGCTGATATTGGGGCCTCTGATTATCTTGGTGAGATTATTCTAAAAGTTAGTTTCTCTTTCTTGCATAGGATTTTTGTTTTTTTGCTGATTGAGTTTGTATAGGTTCTTCTTTGCCATTCACTTCTTCAGTATTTCTCAGCCCAAACAGGGCAGGGACCCACGCTGGGGGTGCAGACCTGTTCCAAAGGTCAGGGAAGATGAACAAAGCCCTTTTTAATCTCTGCAATGCTGTGCCTTCCTGGCCTGCCCAGCAGATGGTGCTCTTTGGCAACCTATTCCCTGCAGCCCTAAGAAGGCAGTGCCCTGTATTTTTACCCACCGCCTTGCTCTGCCTGACACAGGCTGAAGGTAAGGCAGGGTGACATCTATCTGGGATGCTCCAAAGCAGTGGGACCCAGTGCTCTAAATTCATGGGCCAGTAGCTGGACCAGTACTGGGCCATGTCCTCCTCTGTACTTGGCTGTTGGACTTCCACAGCCCTCCAAATCCACAGCAGCCCACAAGGCAGGGACCAGCTGGACCCAAAGCTGCTTGCCTCCTGGGTGGGGGATGGGTGCCAGGAGCTCAGCTGAGCACGTTGCTCTCAGTTCTTCACTGCTCTTTCTCAGTCTCTTTGTCCCTCCCTTCCCTGGGTGGTAGGCGGTGCTCCCCTGGTCTCCAGAGCCCTAGAACAGCTGTTTTTGGAAGAGGAGTGAGTCCTGCAACTCCCTCTTCTGCCATCTTCCCAGAAGTTTCAAAGCCACGTATTTTATTATTTCATTATATGCAATGCCCACTATAGGCTAATCTATTGATACAGAAAGTAGATTTGTGGTTGCCAAGGGCTGGAGGGAAGGGAGAATAGGTAGTGATTGATAATGAGTCGGGTTTATTTTAGGAGCTATAAAAATGCTCTAAAATTAGATAGTTGTACAACTCGGCGACTACACTAAAAACCACTGAATTGTACACTTTTACAGGGTGAATTTTATAGTATGTGAATTTTATCTTAGTAAATATTGCTGTTGGGAAAAAAAGTAAGTGAACAAATTTACAAAATCATTTATCCTGTTGTCTTATTGGACTCAGTGTAAAACAAATTGTTCTAAATAAGTTTCTATTTAAAAAACTGCCCGTTTAAATAATTCTGCTAATTTAAGAGGAGGGAAGTTCTTTCCAGTTATGTATTTCAGTGTATATCAGTTGCTTTTAGAGCTTGACTTACCACTTTGCAATAGTACACACTGTACACACCATTTCTAATGTACAGTGTACAAATATTACCCACCA
>PVKY010006994.1:0-15370 GCA_004027775.1 Bradypus variegatus | reverse complement strand
TCAGTTTCATTCAAACACAATCACATAACATACAATCATCCATGGTATACAGTGAGCCGTTCACAGTATGATCATCTAGTTATGCATTCATCACCACAATCTATTTCTGAACATTTTCCCCACATCAGAAAGAATCAGAACAAGAACAAAAAACTAAAAATGAAAAAAGAACACCCAAACCATCCCCCCATCCCATACCTTTTGTCATTTAGTTTTTATCCCCATCTTTCTACTCATCCATCCATACACTTAATAAAGGGGGTGTGATCTACAAGGTTTTCACAATCACACTATCACCCCTTGCAATCTACACCACCATATAATCATCCCCAGGAGTCCAGACTGCCGTCCCTGGTGTCTTTTGACGCCCTCATCCTAAGGGCAATCGATGTCAATCGCCCCCCACCCCACCCCATCTAGTGGTGACCTCCACATGGGCGGGGCCAGACTGTGGGGTGCTGCCCTGGGTGAACAGTGCACATCTGCAGTGGGGCGCTGGGTCTGCTCTCACTTTGAACGAGCCTGTCATTGTCAAGGCTTATGACCTTGGCCTTATTGTTTTATGGGGACCCCCATGGTGGGGAAGGCCCAGCAGCAGCTCGCCCAGCAGTCCTCAGTGCTCGGGTATGTGTGTGGGCTGGCAGGGCTGGGAGAGGAGGGGAAGGAGGGGAGTGGGGAGGAGAACAGCAGGCAGACCCCAGGCCCTGGGCTTGGTCCTTCTCAGGGACACTGAGAGGTGGACATGGGCAGAGCAGGGGATGGGATCAAGAAAGGTTCATAGGCACAAGATGCCTTCTGGAAGGAAAAAGAAGGGGCGTAAGGTGGCTGGAGGGTAGACATAACATTTACTGTACTCTTACTATGTGCCCAGCAGTTTAAACACAGGCGGCCTTTCTTATGAGGGAAACTGAGGCTCCGAGGCAATGCCAGAGAAGAGTGACAGAGAGAAGGAGAAAGCCCCACACCCAACGGGTGAAGTCCAGTGTGCCCAGTATGTCAACAGCTGTTCACACCTGGGACCCCTCTTTCTGCCTGGTTTAGCCCCTTCCCTTCATCTGCAGACCCCAGACCCAGCTGGCCTCTCAGCTGTCCTGACCCCTCTGCTCCAGTGACTCACTGTGCTCATTCTCCTTGGAAAGTCTGTGCTAAAAGGGGCCCTTTGGGAGATGGTGCTGGTGATGTGTGATATGGCGGGGGAGGGGGGCTCCTCAGGGTGGGGACAGCCATCTCCCAACCTCCCAACTCCTGACATCCTCTGTCCTGCACTCAGATTCCCGAGGACAGCAGGAGGGTGCTTCATGGTCTTTTCCGGATTGGGCTCTGTTTTCCTGGCAGGGTACAGTAGTATAAGGTGGTGGAGGAAGATCCTGGGGTCCAAGTGTTTTCCACGGCAGCAAGACCAGTGAAGAGGCCAGAGGGCTGGGTGGCCCCTTCACTGCCCAGTCCTGGGAGGGTGGAAGTGAGCACTGGCCGGGGAGTCCAATGTTGGCCATGTCTTCCCCGAGCAGCTTCTCCAGGCCAGCCCTGTATAGGCTCTGAGGACCCAGCAGGAAACAAGACTGCTCCCTCATACCCTCATCCAGGAGGTACATAGCCACGTCACTGTGTGACAAGTGGGTGCTCAGGGGAACCCCCAGACCCTCCCTGGGCACCAAGGAAGGCTTCTCAGAGGAGGAGGCAGCTGAGTGCATCAGAGTCTATAGCCTCAGTTACGTTTGTCAAGGCTGGTCAGCCACAGAGCCCCCGCAGCTCTTGAACTGAGGTTCGAAGGCTGGGTGGAAGGCAGTGCACTGGAGGAGGCGAGGGAGAGGCCGGGAGCCAAGACTGGAGGGGGAAGGAACGTGGCCGCTCCGGTCCATTGGGATGCCCGGGTCCATTGGGATGCCCTGGGGAGGTGGGCCACGGACCCATCTGAGTTTGGACATGGCGTGAGGACTGCACAGCAGGACAGGCTGTGAACCTGGAGGATGGAGACCCCGTTGGTATGTACTCATTCTCCGGAAATGAGAATAGCCCTCAGCAGGGGAGACCCACCGGTCCCTCGAATCCCAGTCCCTCTCCAGGAAGCCTGGGGACTCAGCACAGGGCACATGTGGCTTCCACTCAAGAGATCGACAGTCACTCCTGGAGCCCTCTTTCCATCTTGAGGACCCCCAGGCAGTGGGGCCTTTCCAGTCCTCAGTGGGCCTGCCCACCATCGAGCTGAAAGCCCCAAATAGCGGCGGCACAGGCCTCCCCAGTTCGCTTTGGTTCTCCTGGAGGTGGCTGTGGGATTGCTGGGGAACCTGGGGGCGGTCTCCAGGCAGATGGGCTCATCCTGGTGGGCACTCAGGGACATGGTGCCGGGCAGAGGAAGGTCAGTTTCAACCATCCAGAGAGGTGAAAGTTGGGGCAAGCAGGGTGTGTTTCTCAACTGACCTAGTGGCAGATTGAATCATGGATTCAGTTTAGACACGTGCTTAATCTTATTCTGCATCCCTGTGGGTGTGAACCCGTTGTAAATGGGTTTACGTTGGGTTGAGGATGTCATTTTTAGTTAAAGAGTGGCCAACAGTGGCAGGGTAGGCCTTGATCCAGATTACTGGGTCTTATAAAGAGAAGAAACTGAAGCCAGGGTCAGAGAAGGCCACAGGGAGAAGCAGGAATTCAGTGGGGACCTGGAAGGAAAGGAGAGGACATTGTGCTGTGTGACGGGGGGTGGGATGCAAGCCAAGAAACCCCAAGGACCACCAGCAGCTGGTACCAGAATGTTATAGATTTTGGGGACAAAGCCTGGCCGCGATGGCACCTTGATTTTGGACTTCTCCTAGCCTCAAAACTGTGGGACAATAAATCCCTGTTGATTAAGCCAACTCCCAAGTGGTATTTGTCATAGCAGCCTGGAAAACTAAGACACAGCTCTACTGTCACCTTGCTCCACCATCACCCTGAGTAAAGCCCTCTAAAGCCATGTGGCAAGGTGAAGCTTAGAGTGGGACATGAGTGAGGTGACCTGGGCTTGGAGTCTTAACTCTGCCATCCATGTGTGTGAGCTCTACTTTCTGAGCCTCCGTTTCCTCATTACGGTGTGGAGGCAATGATGCAGCCCCTGGTGGTGCTGAGAGAACTGAAGGAGGACCAGCTCCTCTTGTAACCATGACCATCGCCCCCCTCGTTGTGATATTGCTGATAGTCACATGGTCACTATGACCCTCTTCCTCTGTAGTTCTTTCTTTTTTTTTTTTTTTAAGAGAAGTGAGCCTTTATTTCCTCGTTTCACAAATAAAGCTAGTTGAGTTGGCTGCTTTTTGGTGACTAGTCAAAGAGACCAAATCCCATATCCTCATCTGACTCCTCTGACTTCCTTTGCTTCACCCTTGGCTGGGGCTGCGGTGGCACCGGGAGCAGCGGCCACAAATGCAGATGGGTCAGCCAAGAAGGCCTTGACCTTTTCAGCAAGCGGGAAGGTGTAATGAGTCTCCACAGACAAAGCCAGAACCCGCTTGTACCCACTGATGATAGAATGGGGTACTGATGCGACAGTTGGGTAACCAAACTGCAGACATGCGCTGGCAACATTGCAGACGCCCTCCAGGAAGCGAGAGTGCAGAGTTTCCTCTGTGATGGCAAGTACTTCAGGGCTGTAGGTGCTGCCATTGCCAAACACCTGCTGGAGATCAGCCCAAAGGGGAAGGGAGAGACTTTCAGCATGTTCACCAGTGTGGCTTCGCTGGCTCCCACTTTGCCTCCAGTCTGGATCAGCTGCACATCACTCAAGATTTCAGTGGTACCCCTGGAGATCTTAGTGGTGATGCCTAAAGCCTGGAAGAAGGAGGCCTTCTCGGGACCCAGACCAGTGTTCCGGGCGGGCACAGTGACTTCACATGGGGCAATGGCGCCAGCACTGGCAGCAGCTGGCACCTTGCATGCCCCTGATCTCTGTGAGGTCCTCCTTGGTGAATGCAAAGCCCGCATTCCCCTGGATATGAGGCAAAAGTTTCTCCAGGGCCAGGCTGTTTTCCAGATGCCCTCGGATGGCCTTGGCATCATGGTGCTCTTGCCCATCAGCACCACAGCCTTCCCACGAGGGACATGCAGATCTGCTGCGTCTGCTTGGAGCCCACATCGTCTGCTCCCACAGTGAAGCATTTTAGATAATCATCCAGAAGTCGGGTTATCTTTAGGAAGTAGTTGGACTTCCAGGTCGCCCTGTCTTCCCTGGGCATCACGGCGGGGCGTCAGGGATTGCCACATAGGGTTTAAAGACAATGTCACTCTCGTGAGGATGCCTGGTGAGAGCTTTGTAATTAAAAAAAATATATACTTTCTTACCTAAGTGAACTCCTGAGGAGCTGAAGCCCTCTTCTCCCCTGCATGGGCCCCCAGTGCCCCCTGGGGTGGAATTCTTTAGGAAACTGCCTGGAAGATGCCGAGCGTGGGGTATATGTGCTAGAACGGGCTCCGGCCCAGGCCTCTGGTTTGGGGCCGCGCTACGGCCCTATACACAATTGTAAGTCCAGTGCTGGCAGCGCCTGGCACTGATGAGGCATTTGCTAAGTTTGTTGAATGAAGGTGTGAGCTAAAGTCTTCTTGGGTGGTGAGAGATGTTGTAACCCTCCTCAGTTACATGAAGGACCCACTGTCAGACTCGTTCCACTTGACAGCTCTTGGGTGTTGCTTTGAGCCCGGCTCTTCCTGTCTGCTCCTCTGTGGGCATGGAGAAAAATGATCCACTGCCCTCCCCCCAAATTCAGGTTCTTGATCCCTTTTCAGTTGCTGCATAGTTGGTTGTCCCAGCCACCAGCATCCCACAGCTCTGTCCCACCCAGGCCCTGGGCCAGGGGGGCGTTGGGGAGCTCCCTCCCCTGCTAAGTGGGCCCTGGGAAGGCCCTGCTGCTGATGCCCGGGTCCAAGGGTTTGCTTGGGCCTTCCTCCCTGGCTCATCCCCACCTCCATCTCCCCAGGCTCCCAGCAAGCTGCTGATTGTGCAGTCACAGTCTTTTGACTATGACATCTTTATATATTTTTTTCATCTGACTGTAAAATTAATATGTGCCCATTGAGGGACATTTGGAAAACATACAAAATGACAGAGAAGAGAGTAACAGATAGCTAATGTTCCCATTTTGGCATGTTGGAATTGTGTTGTGAATGTTTTGCTTTTCTTGGTTCTGTCTTTGAGGAAGTTTCCTCAGCTTTGCCTTCTGATTGGTCTTATTGGATTTAAATTTTCTTCCATTGTATTTTTAACTTGTTCAACTCTTTTCTAGCTCTCTGATTGTTTGGTTTTGTTGTTGTTTCAATGGCATCCAGTTTTATTTAATAGATGAGGTTTTTAAAAAAATATTTCTGTCATTGTTTCCATAGGAGACTGTTTTTTCTGTCTTTTTCTTTCTTCCTTTCTGTTAAAGGCTTTTCTCGAATCTGGTGATCATGTCTTGTGGTCCTCAGCTGCCCACCTGTATTTAAGAGTGAGACACTAAAAAGCTGAGTGGATGCTCTGGGTGCGGGGGCGAAACTGATGATTCTCATCATAGGGTGTTTGGGTTGTCATCTGGTCATTCTCTGGGGGATGCCCCAAATGTCAGTCCTGTAAATCTTTTCTCTTGGAGAGTTTCCTCTAAGGGGACCCTCCAGATCTCCTCCTGCGGGTAGATGTGTGTGGAAGCGTTTGGATATAAATCTGACTGCCAAGATTTTCCAGAACCAACCAAGGAAAGGGGCCCAAGGGTCTGGTCCTACCTTAGTATTTCTCTTACCCACCCTCCCCATTTCCAGTAGGGTCTTCACGTCTGGTTCACTCTCTCCATAAAGTAAACTTTATTCCTGTCCTCTCCTGGGACAGGGAAGGTGAAAGTTCATGGGAGCACAGGACAGGGAAGAAGACACTGTTGGCTTGGGACTGTCTGGTTTTAGCACTGAGAATCCCCAGGAAAACTCCTCAGTCCCAGGCAAACCAGGACAGGTGGTCACTCTATCTGGTGGTCTCACTGCTGCTTACACAGGCATTCCTCCAATCCTCCTGTCCTCAGCCCCACCCCAACCTCCAGCCTTCAGAGGTCCTTGGTCCTTTGGGATCCTGAGCTCTTCTAGGGTTCTGTGGGGGGAAATGGCTTGCTTCTTATATGCCCATCCTCCTGCCCACCCCTTGAGACAGTTAAGTTTTAGCTATCTAGTCTGCTATGTCAATACCACTGGTCCATCAACTTCCATCCCATTGGTCTGTCTCCCATATTGGTTTATAGCTCTTTTGTTCCATTATCATCATTTAAGTGGATGTTTCAGTTTGCTAAAGCTGCCAGAATGCAATATACCAGAAATGGGTTGGCTTTTACAATAGAGATTTATTAGTTTACAAATTTACAGTTCTAAGGCCACGAAAATGTCTCAATTCAGGCATCAACAGGATGATGCCTTCTCTGAAGAAAGGCCACTGGCATCTGGGGTTTCTCTGTCACACAGCAAGGCACATGGCCAGCACTCCTGGTCCTTCACTCCCAGGTTGCGTCATTTCCAACTCCTGGTTCCAGTGACCTCATCTCTGAGCTGCTGTGGGTCCTCTCCTAGCATCTCTGGGGTTTTTCTCTCTGTAAGCTCTCTCAGATTTTTCTGTCCTTTATCCTCCACTAAAGGACTCCAGTAAAAGGATCAAGGCCCATCTTGAATGGGGTGAGTCACATCTCATTTGAAACAATCTAATCAAAAGGCCCCACCCACATCAGGTCTGCACCCACAGAAATGGATTAAAAGAACACAGCCTTTTCTGGGGTACATAACAGCTTCAATGCAGCACAGTGGGCTCCTGAGATCAGAGTAAATGCCTGCACTTCTTCTCTTTTGCTTAATTGCAAGTCCCTCCAGGTTTGCATTTTCACCACTGTCAACTGGATTCCCAGCACTGAGGAAGACACTCACACTTCCTTCCTTCCCCCACCATCCCCCAGTTTTGGGCCTTTTATCCAAGTCTCTTCCAAAGTTGTTGAATTTTAGTTCTCTATTCAAACGGATCCAATCCCTGCAGCTGGTGGCTTCCTTTCGTGGTTCTTTGTATGAACTGGCTGATTTCAATGGCAAGTTGTTTCAAGCGCTTGGAGGCAGCGGCTCTGAACTTCATGTCTGAGAATATCTCATGTTACCATTACAATCAAATTGCACCATTTGTGGTTCTAATTTTCTTGGTCACTCTGTTGTTACTCTAGGACCCTGTAACCATTGTTCTGGAAGATTGCTGCAGAGAAGCCTTGGGCCAATGAGATGTCCTCCCTATAGGTGATTTGCCTTTTCTGTATCAGCCTTCCAAGAGCTCAGTTTTATTGTTGACGTTCTAATATTTAAACTGGCAGTGTGTCAGTTTTGATGATTCTGGATCAAGTTTTCCCAGAATATTGTACAGCTTTTTTTTTTTTTTAATCTACTCACCAATGTATTCATTTAAGGGAAATTTTCTTGTACTTTTTCTTTAACTACATCTTCTGTTCCATATGTTGGGTTCTTTACTTCAGGCACAGAAATCATTCTTACCTTATACCATATTCATCAATTTTCTTTATTAACATCTCAAATTTAATCCCTTTATCTCTTTCATCACATTCACTGTGATTTTCCCAACTTTTCCATTATATTAGGAATTTCAGTTTAAGGAACGTCTCTATCTGTTCCTTGTTGTTAATAATTTAGTTGTTCCTTTTGTGGTGATGTTTTCATCTTCAATCTATTCCCTTAGGTCTGGGCAATCTCCCATTTCATCCCCTCCTGTTGTTTTATCTTGTCTGTGTGCTCCTGTTTTATTGAGTTACTATTCCCATAAGTTGTTCAATAATGAAGAATTTTCTTCTATTCCTTGAGTTATGTTTTCCTTGAGGTCAGGGTCTTTGTTTTTCTCTGTGTCTCTGTTTCTTTTCCTTTTTGATTGCTGTAGCTTGGCTTCCCTCCCTCCCTCCCTCCTTCCTCCCTTCCTCCTTCTCTTCCTTCCTCCTCTTCCCAGAGATTGCCTGTGTGGGTGCCAAGTCACTCATTTTCACATTATGCCCATTGGGGGCTCTGCCCAGACTCTGCCTGCTGTGATGGAATGGCCTTGGGTAGACACCAGTGGGTGTGTGGGTGACTTCCTGCCTTCTGTCCCACCATATGTGACATCAGTTGGTTTTCTCTTTCAGGCTGTAGTGTGACGGTATGTGGAGTTCTAGCTATTACTTTTCTGTAACTGGGGGATGGCAGGGGCCAGGAGAGGGTTCAGCTGAGGGAGCAGGTGGTCTTTGTCAGGATGCAAGAGCTCTGCACCTTCTTTGGGGATTATGTGAAACATCCTCTGTCAGAGTTTGCTTCCTTGATCGTGCGGTGGGTCCTTTCCATGAGGGACTTCAGATGGTTTCCGTAATTTAGGGATCAGGCAGAAGAAGGGAGTGCCATGTGGGCTCTTGGGGGTGAGTGTCTAAAAGGAGGCTGGAGCAGGGACAGGATAGGGGGCTGGGTGTTTGGACACTTGCAACCAGGGGTGCTGTCCAGCTAGTTTGGAGCACTGGCCAGCATCTGTTCTGGTTGTTAAATATTTTCAATATCCCCCCGCTTGGGCATCATCCCTGAGAATAGTCCTTGGTGGCTGGTGGCTGGTGGCCTGGCACCTGCCAGGTTTGAGAATTCCCATTAGGAAGTCACACGGATGCACAGAGCTGAGGAAGCAGAGGACTGACCCAGCCGTGGCCAGGGGATGATGTGCTGGCAAAGCTATCCGAGCTCAGACCTGGCCCAGCCCCGGGGTGGGTGGGTTGATGCCCTACCTGTGCTCTCAGACCCCACGTGCCACAGCTCCCATCCTGCCGTGAGGGCACCTCTCTGAAATCCTCAGGCTTCTGTAAGTCCTGGGGACACCGTGGTCACCTGTGTGCAGGGGGGAAAGGACCACCCATCCCTGGTCTGATGACCTAAAATCTGAAGATAGAGGGGAGTGGTCACCCCAGGTATTCCCCATTAGTAACCCCAGCTGCCCAGAGTGAAGAGGGCTGGGGCGAACCCCCTTTCTCCTCTCTGGGGACACCCTGGGGTTGGGCGCTTCTTCCAAAGAACAGGAAACTGATTCCTGACCCTCAAAGTGAAGGGGTGTCTCTCCTCTGCTCCCCCCACCCCGTTTTTATCTCCTTCATAGTACCTATTGCTCTGGGCTGGAACTACCCAGCCACGCACCTGCCTATACTTCACCCACAACCTTCCCTAGAGCAGGTCCCAAATCTCGTCCATTCAGTGCCCGGCACACAGTAAGTGCTCACGAATTGTCTATTGAGTGGATGAATGATTTCACCAAAAAGAAACAGGCCTCCTGTCTTCTCTGCTGCCCCCAAAGACCACCATGCACACATGGGCACACCTTTAGTGAACGAGCGATTTTAAGGCTAATAGGACTCATCCATAATTGCACACTTAAGTAAAATTTACGTTTGGTGGAATCAGCCGGGCTCCCCGAGGGCAGCCTCAACCAGAGGGACGCTCTGCTTCAAAGTCCCCGTTGAAAATAGTTTGCCATTCTTTTGTGGCAATGGCTAAGAGCTCCTGGAGGCACACGGATGCTTATTTACTGATCCACAGATGACGGATGGTAGATCCCTGCTTTGTTTGGAAGGGAAAACTTGAACAGCTTGTCCGCACCTCTCCACTCGGACATTAAATCAACATGGCTCTATTAGTGGCCTTGGGATGCCAGCTGAGCTGTCTCTGAGCCTGTCACTGTGATGTCTTCATCTGTAACCAGAGCAGACGTGAGCTCCTGGCAGCTTCAGGAGGTGACAACAAATCCAATTAGCTCCTCTCCACGGCGCCACAGTGCTGCTGTGAAACCGGCCTAACGGGGAGGTGGTCGCCGTCGGGGGGGGGGGGAGGCGAGCGGAGGGGAAACAAAGGACCGCGCTCAACTGTCAGCGACTTCCGCGGGAGCGGGGAGACCCGGGGCCAGCCCCTCGGAGCCCGACGGCCGCCAAGGCCGCCAGGAGTCCGGCTGGGAGGGTCAATCCCTGCGCCGAAGCCTTGCTTGTCTTTGATGGTGCTTGTCTTGGGGGACTAACAAGTAGCTCAGTTCCCTCCTCCACTGCCGCCTTCCCACCTTCCCTCCTTGTTCCCGAGCTGCAGGCACAGAAAACACTGGAACCCTCAGTGCCGGTGGGAGGCGAACGGTCGGTGTTTCTCTTGGCCAAGGTGGGGGCCTGAAGACAGATTCTCTCTCTTGGAAGGGGGCTGGGGCTGGGAGGTGGGCTCAGGGCGAGGGAGAAGGTGCTGGAAGGAGGCAGGGGAGCAAAGCTTGCAACTTGGAACCTCAAATGGGAGTGAAAGAGAAAGCTGCTGGACGCAGAACCGTGGCTGCTGCTCCGGGATTAGATACTGGGGGGGCGAGGAGCAAAGAAAAAGAACCACCAAGGAAGCCCCAACTCAGACCAGCTCTGTCTGAGAGTTCACCCAAGTTTCCCAGTTCCTGGAGAGGAACAGGAAGCTCAGGCTTTTGGGGTCATTGGCTCCCAAAGAGCAGCTCCCCTGGGGGCCGTGGGACACGGGCAGCATGGCCAGGCCGGGGGCCCCTTCTGGAAGCAGGTGTCCTGGTCTCCAAGCACAGTTAGGGGTGGGGCAGGACCTGGGGCTGGGGGCCTGGGGAGCCAGTGCAAGGGCTGGGAGGAAAAGGCAGACGTAGAGGAAGAAGTAACAGACCTCCGCTATTACCTCGGTCTGCAGCCCCCACCCCCCAGTGGTAAAGGGAACAAGTGATAGGGGTGGGGTGCCAAGGAGGGTACCCTGAGGGTAACTAGTGAGAGCACTGACAGGTGTGCAGGTACATTCTTCCCCTCCCTCTTAACCTCCCTCCCTCCTTCCCTCCTTTCTTTTCTAGTCTTTCCTGGCATCTTTTTGCCTCTCATCCTTTACATTCTTTGGGGAGCACTAAGGGTGGGAGACAGGTCCCTGCCTACAGAAGCCAAGCCTAGAGATAGCCTCTTGTCTCCAAAGAAGTCCCGTTCCAGGGAAGGGTTCCCTGTGCCACCCCCACCCTCCCACCTCCCCAGGGTGGCAAGGAGCGGAAGCTGCAAGCACTGCCTGAGGATGCCAGCAGGCCCGTGGTCAGAGCCAATGCTGGCCGTGCAGGGGTCTCTGCTGCCAGCTCACCGCCGGGGCTGTCGCTTTCTGCCGCAACCTGGTACCGGCCACCTGTGGGCAGCTGGCAGCAGCAGGGCCCTCGGGGTGGGCGACGGAAGGGGGCAAGGGGGGGTGGAGGGCCTGGGACCAGGAGGCGGCTTTCTGATCCTTCTTCCAGAAGCAGGTTGTTGCGAGTGTCCGTTGTCACAGTCCAACTCACTCCAGATCAGCTGGGCACGGCATCGAGGCATCTGGCTGCTACACAGAGCGGACGCGGATTCCGTGTGCGCTGGAACACCGAGCGGCCCTTGGCACCAGCCCCACTGCTGCCAGGCACAATTATTTTCAGCAATGTCTTCCTGCCACAGAAACTTAGGACTGTGGGCTTGGCATCAGAGCCGAGTGCCGACTTGTGAGCTCACAAACAGACGCGATCTTTGATGCAAGATGCCATTCGGGCCAGATGGCAGGGAGAAGGGCTCCCCAGCCCCCTGCCCCCTGCCCCTGGCCGTGTTTGCAGCAGAGTTTGCGGGTGGTGAGAATGAAGCTGGAGGGGTAGCTCAGGGCCAGGTCACAGGTCACGAAGGGTCTCCTGGGTGAAGCTGGGGTATCCGGACTTTAGCCTCACCTCAGCCGTCAGAGCCCTGGAAAGCCTGGCACGACCCCCTAAGACTATGTCAAGAGCCCTATGAACTCACGGAACCATCCACTGCCTCAGCTCACACTCCGTGGGGCAGTTAATTCTTTACTTGCTGCTACCACTGGACTTTGAGCTCCTTGAGAGGAGAGCTGCCCTCGGTCACCATGGATTCCCTGACACCCAGCATGTGTTAGATGCTCAGTCAGTGTTTGTGTGTGGGGGCACCTCTGGTGGGGAGAAGCATGACCGGATTGGCAGCCACAGCATGGGGGAGGGCTGAGGACAGGGGTCCCGGAAGCAGGAGCCCCCCATGGGATAAAAGGTGAGTGGTCCAGGTAAGAGACGATGATGCTTGTGCCTGAGTAGAAGACATGGAAAAAGAGGTGACCCGTGAAAGAGATTGTAGAGAAGTTGAATTAATACATTTGGCCATTCTTGGGGTCTGATGTCAAAGGAAGGCAGGAATCCAGGATGTCCCCAGTGTTCCATTTGGGAGTCTGGATGGTGGGAACACAGGAAGGGGGACAGGAATTGGGGAGAGGGCAGGCTCAGCTCTGGGCACAGTGGACTTCTGCTGGAGCCAGAGCCTGGGGCTATATGTGCCACTGGCCATGGGCATGGATGAGTGTGGGCTGGAAGGCCCAGGGAGAGGCTGAGAGTGGGACGAGAAGAGGGCAAGGGGCAGAAGGGTGGCATTTCAGGGTTGGGGAGAAGGGCCGGCAGGGAATCCTAGGGCAAGCATCTGGAAAGCCATAGGGACAACAGGCACATGTCGTGGTGCCACAAAGGAAGGGATGGGAGAAACCTTTGGTTTGTGGCCATGAGGTGGTTCCTGGAGGCCTGGAATGAGGCACTGTGGGTGAGGGAGGGATGGCAGTGGGCTGGGGAGCACAGGGGACCTCTTGGTCATCAACGTGCTGCCTCTTAGAACTTCTGATCCCAGTCATGTGTGGAGTCAGGGTCTTCAGGGCGGGGTGGAGGTCAGGAGGGTTGGCTCCAGGGACCTTCCTTTTTCCAGGGCTTGCCCAGCCCTGGACTGTGATCTTTTTAGAAGATCTGGGTCCAAACTCTGGCTCTTCTACCTGCTGGCGGATGACCTAGAGGTGCTACGTGACCCCTCTGAGCCTCAGTTTCCCTCGGCTGGGAATTACAGGAGGATTATGTGAGACAATTCACATAAAGGGTCCAGCCCAGTACCCTGCTTAGTCTGGGCTCCCAGGATGGGGGCTCTTACAAATCCTCAGAATGACCAGGGTAGATACAATTATTCCTCTCAATTTCCAGATGAGAACCCGAGGTTCAGAGAAGGTTAAGTAACAGATCCACAGCCACGCAGCCAGGAAGCGGCTAGATTTGATTCCAGGGAGCCCGGCTCCAGAGCCCAGCCCAGCCCAGCACCAGAACTACAAGAAGGAGCTGACCAGGTCTTGCCTCTGCAATGCTGCTGTTAGATGAGTATTGAATCAACAGATGTGCGAAAGGGAAGAATGCAGCCAACATCTTTCCAGAGAGAGCTGTAGTGTTGCACGAGCCAAGGGGTTTTCGACTGAACTCCTCCCCCATGGGATTTGATGTGCCCCTCGGTCCTACAAATAGAGCCACACAGTCTGCTCTCCATGGAGGGCTCTTCTTGATGGGATCATAGTCTCGGGACAAGTGAGGGTCCAGCTAAAGCTTTGCATGAAGCCCCAGCATCCTTTTACCTTCTGTTCTTCCCAAAGTTCCCTCTTCTTCATGAAGTAGCACTTAATGACTGCCCTTCCTCCTGCCCCTTCGTCTACACAGTGGCACTGGGAAGAAGCCAAGAAGAATGATCGTGGTGGGATGGGGTCGCAGACGGAAGAGAGACCAGAAGGCCAAGCTGCTGTCCCACGGCTTGCACCCTGAGAGCCAGAGGAGGGGTGGGTGTGCAGGGTGCTGGGGAGCACGGAGGAGGTCTCAGCTCAGCCTGGGAGGAGGCATGGGGGTGGGGGGTGTCACGGGAGGCCCTCCAGAGGAGGTAATTTGTGGACTGGGTCTTGTGTATCCAAGGTGGAAGGTGCATTCGAGGGGGAGAAAACACCACGAGAGAGAGCATGGGGATGGGGCGGGGTGGGCAAGCATGTGGGATATGTTTGGGGAGTGAAGAACAGTAAGGATAGGTGGGTCCATCCCAGGTGCCAGCCCCCTTTAGACGTCTCCCCTGCCCACCCGGGCAAAGCCACCAACCCCTGCAGCCCAGAGCAAGACCTCACCATGTTCATGGCACCCCTAGAAAGCACTCCATGGAATTGTTGCCAATTAAGAGAACACCAGCAACGCATTCCCATTCCCCTCCATGTCTCTTCTACTGGAGATGTAGAAAGCAATGGGGAAAGGAGGAACCAGAACCCCTGGGTTCCAAATTAGGAGTCAGAGCTTGACCATTATGGTGTATCTGGGCAAGAAAGGTTTGGAGTCCAAGAGGTCAGAGAATGTTGGCAGGAGGTCATGAAGGAGGGCACTGACCTAGGGCAGGGATGGCTTAACCCTTCTGCACTTCCTTTCAGCCTGTTATGAGTGGGGGCCCCAGGTTCCCCAGGTATTAACTCTGCCCAAGAAAGGAAGATAGAAGTCATAAAACCATAGGAGATTGAATAATTCAGAAGGGGGGTGGCAACTTCAAGAAGAATTTCTCACTAGGTGGGATTGCTTGGGTGTAACCCCCTTGTGTATTGGGGTCACTGATATATCCCCAATGCCTACCATGGCACCAGGCACGCAGTAGGAGAAGGACTTAACAAATGCTTCATTGAGGGAGTAATGAATGAATGAACGGAGACCCATTCAGCAGAAATCACACATTTGGATGGTTACTTTACCCATCATCTAAACTATGGCTAATTCCAACTTTATCAAGATAATTCCAACAGCCTGAACTTTCAGACAAAGGGGATACACTGAAAGAATAAGCAGAAATGAGCAGTATTAGAAAAATACAGTAAAGATCAGAGTATTAATACCCTGGGTGTGTGTGGGGGGATGATTCTAAGCTCTCCTCAAGAGTAAGCCATGTAGGTCTCTTTCCCTGGAGTCAACTTTATCTAGAACATTAACCTGCAGGGCTGGTCAGCCATGGAAATGCTAATCAGTGATAGAGAAGGTGAGTCCCTTGTTGGGTTTATTGCAACTCCTGAGAGAATTGAGCTTGGGCAGAAAGTTCCAGGCCTTGGGAGACAAGGTGGCTGAGGGTTAGAGAGCTGGGGCTCCAGCCACAGAGTTGAGGTACCATTGACAGCATAGGTAGAGGCCTTCCCAGGCCTGGGGCTCCCTTTATTACAATCAGGGCTGGTTAACTATGGTGGATTAAATTGGGGACCCCAGTTTGGACTGTTCTTGGGCTTGGTCTGCATTTTGGTGTGTGTGGACCCAGCGTAAAAGGATCTCCTAAAGCTGTCACTTCAGTTAACTGAATCAGATTGGGCTATAATCTGGCTTACTGGAGTCCTTGATGGACAGAATGAAATCCAAACAAAGAGAAAGCTGTGGAAAAAAGCCAGAAGTCAACAGAACTTGGAAGAGAACAGAGAAGACATAACCGTGTACACTTCCATGTACAGAAAAGCCAAAGATCGAGGACTGCTGGCAGCCAGCCCCAGAACGCCACCGTCTTTGGGAGAGAGCCTT
>PVKY010006993.1:0-15370 GCA_004027775.1 Bradypus variegatus | reverse complement strand
GGTTATGCCGTTGCAGACCCGGAATACCACCCTCCCCTTTGTGACCCTAGAGCAGCCTAAGCTGGCAACCCCTGGATAGAGCGAGCTTCATAAATTGCTCTGCAGCCTGGTTCTTCTTGGAGCCTGTCACACAATTACTTGGTCATGTGGCTTTATGCCTGCAGCTGACGGTTAAATCAAAGGATTAATTTCTTCAATCTATAGCTTTTCTTAATGACACACTGCCAAAGTTCTCGCTTGTTTGAATGTAATGTGCAGGGCTGAGATGGTGGGATTTTTATCCTTGTTAATTTCGACCTTTGTGCAGGCTTGTAAAATCCTTCTTCAAAGAGCAAGTTCTATTTCCTTTCCATTGAAATGCAGTTTCACTTTTCCACCCCTCCCACCCCCCCAATTCAGTTCCTTTCTTTCAAACGAGTTTCTCTTCATTTCCTGTTTTAAATTGCAAGTCTTTGCTGAAGTGATCCTGGCTCTGGTTAAGAGGAAACAAATAAATACCCTCTGAAGGATCCTCCCACGTTTGACTCTGGTAATACAGTGCCACAAGGTTGAATACCCAGAAACCTCAGTAATTCAATCCAAGGCCTTTGGAATCATTTAGCAGTAGATTAGTCCAAGGTTTATAAAGCCCAGCATGGAGGGTGAACTTTATACTTGGAGTTCTGGTTCCGGTGGTCGCAGCCACCTTCGAGTGTCTGGTGCAGGCTGTGGACCCTCTCCCCAGCAGGACCCCTGGCTCCGTCTGTGGCATAGTGTTTCCAGAACCCTGGGTGATCTAAAGCCCTAGAGAGAGGTGTGGGCTAAATCGAAGGCTTTGTCCTTCACAGTCAAAGAACTTCATCCTTTCTCCCCACAATCCACAGCTGGCTTTGAATTTCTGTATTGCACGGTCTTAGAATAGGGGATTGGCAGAGTCTTTTTTCCATCACAAATACCAATTACTGTCCATTTTGTTTCTTGACATCTCAAAGTATTTCCATTTTTTACAAAGGTTATATTGTTACCATTTCCAAAACCACTTCCAAACCAAGTTGCATTTCATTACTATTAATTTAAACAATGCATGGACCCCTCCATGCACTTAATCCTCCCTAAAGTAGAGCACCTTGCAAGATCCAGTGGCAAAGGGTTGACAGCTCCCTAATGATTGTGAACTCCTCCTAGCGTGTTGGGTTGTTGAAGTTCTGCAGAGCCCCAGGTGGTAGACAATATACTGTGTGCTGGGGGGGGTGGGGCGAAGAGAGAACTGGGGAGCCCAGCTCTCTTGGGGAGGAGTCTGTACCCCAGAGCAAAGGTCCACAAAGCAGCTCATGAACATGCAGACAGCTCGCCAGCAAATGCAGGTTTATAAGATACCAGCGTGTGGGGGCACGAGCCTTCTGACAGAGCTTCACTGGGAGCTGTTTTTACCTGTTCCTGGCTATGTATGTTATGTAGTTATTTTTATTTTGTCCGCAGACACTTCATTGGCTTTATTTTATTTCACTTTTTTTTTAAATTGCTGGTGAGTAGTTGCTAGATCCTTATGATATGCATTCCACTATCTGTTGGTTTTTCTATTTCCAACTCCATGCTACACGCTGGGGAACCCCCCTGCTTGTGAATGTGATTGATTGTTCAGGAAGACCTTATGCTGAGAATGTGAGGTTTCTCTCCTGGCCCATGGGTGCGAGCGTTTGTGAGTCTGCAGAAAGCACAAGTGCTCTGCTAGCCAGGGTGAGACTTCATGAGTGAAACAGCTTCAACTAGTAATGCAGTGCCCCGAGCCCCGCCTTGTCCAAGTGCTTATTTCATCACTGTGTGTGATCCTCCAAAGCCCTCTGCGGATAGTCCCCCTTTGACAGATGCGGTGACATGACTTCCCCAAGGACCCCTGAAGGGCACCTGTCGGGTACATGGGGTGGCCAGGTCTACCGACCCCAGCTCTACTGATACTTTTTCCACCACATTTTACCACAATAGCAAGAGAAGGACCAATAAGGAATTCAGATGATGTCGTGTTGTACTTTGTTTAATATTTTTGCAATATTGGTCCTTGTATTTTTGTGTTGTATTTATAAGTGATATTAGTCTCTGGGTTTTAAATTTTTTCAGAGAGTACTAGTTCTCTCATATTTAGGTGCATATATTACACTTGTTCCATAAAATTAATTAGGCCACTTTCCTTCGTGCTCTGGAACAATTTGTAGTGTGTTTGGACTACATGGTTTTTGAAGATTTGGTCAAATTCCCCTGTGAAACCATCTGGGCCTGGTGCTTCTGTGTGAGAGGGGTCCCTGTGTTGAATCCACCAAATGCGAGAACAAATATCGGAGACTTTCAGGGTTTCTGATGTTATTTTATTGGCCAAGTTTAACCTGCGTAGGGGCGAGCTCTCAGGGTATCCGGGGACACGGTGCCCAAAGGGGCTGCAAACGTGAGTTGTGCCTGGCGCTTATAGCTAAGTCTTTATAAAGGGGAAGCAAGCAAGCGTTGCACAGAAGCAGACGTGGCAGTTAGCTGTTTGCTTACAGAGCCCGTGCGCAGGAACAGGGTGGGGTCCGGCTCAACTTCAGTTAAAAAAATTTTTGAAACTAAACAGATTGCAGCTAACCTAGCTTACCCAAGGGAGAACACTTGCACAATACCGGGTGTTTGCTTAACCTTATTCTGTACCGTGTTCTCTTCTAGTTCCTAACACCTGCATTACTTTCTAGGGTTTTTTAAATTGAAATTGGTCTGTTTGGGTTTTCTAACTCTCACAAGGTTGACTTTGATAATCTGTATTCCTAGGAAAGTATCCGGTGCACTTCGGTTTTCAAATTTTGTTGCCTTGAGTTTTGTAAAGTAGTCTTTCATGATTTTAAATTTTTCTTCTGTTTTACCCCTTGTCATGTATTATTTTGTTTATTTGTCCTTTTTTTCTTGATCAAATTAGCTAGAGGTTTGTCTATTTTGTTAAATAATGATTTTTATTAATTATACTCACTGGTTTTCTATTCTCTCATTTATTTCTGCTTTTATTTCTTCCTTGCTCTTTCAATTTACTTTTTTTTTCTTTTTTTAATTAGAGAATTTGTAGTTTTCAAGAAAAATCATGAAAAAGGTACAGAGTTCCCATATATTTCCCCTCACACACAGTTTTTCTTATTATTAAAACTTCACATAGGTGTGGTACCTTTGTTAGAAGTGATTAAACAATATTATTACATTTTAATGTTAACTGTAGTCCATAGTTTATTAGGGTTCACTGTTTGTGTTGTACAATTTATAAAAACTTTTATATATAACCTGTATATAAATCCTCCCCTTTTAACCACATTCTCTGGGAATTTGGTTCATTTATTTTAATTTTACCTATTTTATTGATTAATTTGTTTAGTGCTGTGTATTTTTCTCTGGTAACGGCATTAAAGATAGATTCTGATATGTAGTGTTTCCACTGTCTTTTAAAAAATCTGTGATTTCCATTTGTTTTTCCTCTTTCACCCAAGAGTTAAGAAAAGTTAAAAAAAAAAGTTAAAAAAATTTCTCAGTGGAGAAATTGGAACCGTCGTGCGTTGTTGGTGAGAATGTGAAATGGTGCAGTTACCATGGAAAGCAATTGGTATTCCTCAAAAAGTTCAATGTAGAGTTTAGCTGTATGACTCAGGAATTCCACTTTTATATATATACCCAAGTAAAGGAATAATAGTATCTCAGATAGATAAACTTGTACACCAGGGTGCATAGCAGCCTTATTCACAACAGTCAAAAAGTGGAAACAACCCAAGGTTCCATCGACAGATGAATGGATAAACTAAATGTGGTGCATACACGCAATGGAATATTATTCAGCCACTGGAAGGAATGACATTCTGAGACTTCCTGCAACATAAATAAGACCCGAAAACAAGCTGAATGAAATAAACAAGTCTCATAAGGGCATACAGTCTCTGATTTCACTTATGTGAAATATCTTGAAATAGCAAATTTGTAGAGACAAAAGTAGGTTAGAGGTGACCAGGTCAAGGAGGAGGGGAGGGGGCAGTTGTTGCTTGGTGGGTGGAGAGTATTTGTAAATCCTGGAAATTTTTAAATAAATTAAAAAAATAATTCCTATGGAAGGAATTTTATGATACATGTTTTGGTTAGTAATTTCTAATTTTATTGCACTATGATCAGAGAATGTTGTTTGTAGTACTTCTTTATGGCAGTGATGGATGTTTCCTTAATGAACTACTCTATGCTCAGTCTTTGTGACTGTTCCATGGGCACTGGTGGAGAAGGGGGGCTCTCTTATGGTAGCTCAATATGACCCCCAAGATTCCTCTCATTGATTTTGGTGCTTAGACCTTCTGTGCCGACAGCTCCCTCTGTCCAGCTGGTCTGGATTGTTCCGAGAACTGGATACTGTGCCTCCCGTAAGTGTTTCCTTCTGCCTCTCCCTGCCTCTCCGAGGGTTTCCACTTCACGCAGGTGGTGACTGTTACTTGGGCCATAAATATACTTGAGTGGTTGACGCTTTTAAGAATGAATCTGCTCTGGATGGCAGCTGGCCCCTCTCTCTTTTTGTGTCTGTACTTCTGTACACACTGTACATCTTTTGTCTATCTCATTTTTAGGTTTCTGTTTTATTTATTTATTTATTTATTTATTTATTTATTTTTAAAGAGAAGTTGTAGGTTTACAGAAATATCATGCAGAAACCTCAGAGTTCCCCCAGTTTCCCCTATTATTAATACTTTGTTTAGTGTGGTACTTTTCTTACAATGGATTAAACAATATTATCATAATTATACTATTGGTTAGTCCATATTTACATTAGGGGGTCACTGTTTTTGTTATATAGTCCAATGGCTTTTAAAAAACGTTTACTCTAGTAACATATATGCAACCTAAAATTTCCCCTTTTAAACACATTCAAATATGCAATTCAGTGGTGTTAATTATGCTTACAATGTTGTGCTACTACCATTGCTACCATCCATTGCCAAAACTTTTCCATCACCCTGAATAGAAATTCTATACCAATTAAGAATTAATTCCCAATTCCCCACTCCTACCCTGGCCCCATGTAGCCTACATTTTCAATTCTGACTGTATGAATCTGCTTTCTAATTGTTTCATATCAGTGAGTTCATACGGTATTTGTCCTTTTGTGCCTGGGTTTATTCTGCCCAACATGATGTGTTAAGGGATTAAATATTGTAACATATATCAGAACTTTGGTCCTTTTCACAGTTGAGTAATATTCCATTGTGTGTATATACCACATTTTGTTTATCCATTCATCAGTTAATGGACACTTGGGTTACTTCCACTTTTTGGCTATTGTGTATAATGCTGCTGTGAATATTGGTGCGCAAATGTCTGTTTAAGTGTCACACCTAGAAGTGAGATTGCTGGGTTATGTGGTAATTCCATACTTAACTTTCTGAGAAATTGTCAAACTGTCTTCCACAGCTGCAGTACCGTTTCACATTTCCACCAACAAGTGTTCCTGTTTCTTCTCGTCCTTTCCAACACTTGTTAGTTACCCTTTTTTTGAATAGTAGCTGTTCAAGTGGGTGTGAAATGGTATCTCATGGTGGTTTTGATTTGTATTTCCCATGGCTAGTGATATAGAGCATTTTTTCATGTGCTTATTAGCCATTTGGCTATCTTCTTTGGAGAGTAGTCTTTTCAAGTCTTTTACTCGTTTTTTACTTGGGTTCTTTCTTTTTGTTGTTGAGTTGTAGGATTTCTTTGTATAGGCTGAATATTAAACCCTTATGAGATATGTGGTTTCCAAATATTTTTTCCCTTTTCTGTGGGTTGTCTTTTTCTTTTATGATAAAGTCCTTTGATGCAGAAAAGTTTTTAATTTTGATTAAGTCCCATTTATCTATTTTTTCTTTTGTTGCTTTTGCATCTGGTGTAATGTCTAAGAAACTGCTGCCTAACACAAGATCCTGAGGATGTTTTCCTATGTTTTCTTCTAGGAAGTTTATAGTTTGGTTCATATATTTTGGTCTTTGGTCCATTTTGAGTTCATGATTGTGGTGTGAGATAGGGGGTTGCTTCCAGTCTTTCACGTGTGGCTATCCAGTAATGCCAGCACCGTTTGTTGGAGAGACTGTCAAGTGGACTTGGCACACTTTTCAAAAATCATTTGGTCATAGCTGTGAGGGTTTATTTCTGAACTTTCTATTTGATTCCATTGGTCTGTATGTCTGTCCTTGTGCCAGCATCACATTGTTTTGATTTCTGTAGTTTGTAATAAGTTTTAAGATTGGGAGTATGAGTCCTCTAACTTCACTCTTCTTTTTCAAGATGGTTTAAGCTATTCAGAGCCCCTTAAACTGCTGTATAAATTTGATGTTTGGCTTTTCCATTTATGCAAGGAAGGCTGTTGGAATTTTGGGACTGCATGGAATATATAACTCACTTTGGGTAGGTTGACATCTTAGCAATATTTAGTCTTCCAGTCTATGAATACAGTGGTTCCTTCCTCTTACTTAGGTTTTCTTTGATTTCTTCCAGCAATGCAATTTTCTCTGTGCAAGTCTTTTATGTTTGTTGGGGATTGAGCCCAGCCCCCACAAAAGGCATATTCAGGCCCCAACACTGGGTCCTATGGGTGTGAACCCATTTGTACAAAGGACCTTTGACGATGTTGTTAGTCAGGGTGTCCGAAGTGAATGAGGGTGGGTCTTTCAATGTGGCTGAAGTCCCGATAAGCCAAGGAAATTGGACGCAGAAGGAGAAGCCATGGAGAGTGGCCAGAAGCTGGAAGTCAGCAGAACCCGGAAGAGAAAGGAGAAGACTCAGCCTTGGATATTTCCATGTGACAGAAAAGCCAAGGTCTAAGCGTCGCCGGCAGCCCATGGGGAGAAAGCGTGGCCTTGCTGATGCCTCAATTTTGGACTTTTAGCCTCAAAACTGATGGCTAATAAATCCCTGTTGTTTAAGCCAGCCCCTTCTGTAGTATTTGTTTTAGTAGCTAGGCTAGGAAACCAAGGCTATATCCTTGGTTAAATTTATTCCTAGTATTTGATTTTTTTAGTTGCTATTGTAAATGTAAGCTTTTTTTTCTTGATTTCTCTTTCAGCTTGTTCATTTCTAATGCATAGATACACTACTGATTTTTGTGTGTTCATCTTGTACTGCCAATTTACTGAACTTGTTTAT
The DNA here is from genome assembly GCA_004027775.1 of Bradypus variegatus. NCBI lineage: Eukaryota > Metazoa > Chordata > Mammalia > Pilosa > Bradypodidae > Bradypus > Bradypus variegatus. Next base: position 8,239 of record PVKY010006993.1, on the reverse strand, counting down.
CTTCTCTAGTAGCTTTGTTGTGGATTTTTCAGGACTTTCTCTATATAGGGTCATGTCAACTGCAAATAGAGTTTTACTTCTTGCATTCCAATCTGAATGCCTTTTATTTCTTTTTCTTGCCTAATTTCTCTGGCTAGATCATCTAGTACTATGTTGAATAATTGTGGTGATAGTGGGCATCTTTGTCTTGTTCAAGATCTTAGGGGGGAAACATGCAGTTTTTTACCATTGAATATGATGTTAGCAGTGTGTTTTTGATTTTAGCCTTTCTTAATCACTTTGTTTCAGTTGTTACAAAAAGAAGAATAAGAGTAAGAATATGAGACGGAGACCACATGTGGCCACAAAGCCCGGAGTATGTGCCATCTGGCCCTTTGAGGAAGAAGGCTGCCCAGCCCTGCTCTACTAGGGCCCTTGTGGGGGGCTCTTGGGGCAGAACCCCTGAAGGGCTTGTTGCTGACCACTGTTCTTCTCCAGCCTCCATCCTTTAAGCACAGCGTGGCTGGATGGTAACTCCACCACTCTTTCTTTCACTTAGATTTTTAAAATGCTTCTCCATTGGTACTTTGCTTTTTGTATTGGTTTTGAAAAGTCCATTGCCAGTGTTATTATTTTGCTTTCCTAACTTATTTAACTGTTTTTGGCCCAGAGGTCTTGAGGCTTTTGTCTTTATCTTTGAAATCTGAGTTTTAGTAGGCCACGTCATGGCTTTGGTCTTTCTCTGTGAGTTGATTTTCTCAGGTCTGGACCTTTCAAGTATGTAGATTCAGGCCTTTATTTGTTTCTGGAAAGTTCTCATGAGTCAGAGTTTTAAAAATTAGTTCTGTTCTCTTGTTTTTCTTCTTCCTGGTCTTTGTTAGAAGGATATTTTTCCTTCTTTGCCTGCTTTCCATTTATACTACCCTCTCTAGTCCTTTTTTTCTTTATTTCATTTTTGTTCTTTTTGTTGTTTTTCTACCTTTTATAAATGCCTCTTATTAAATTTTTTATCAGTCCATTCTTCTTTGAGAACATTGTAATTTATTCATAATTTTTGAGATAGTTTTCTCTCTATCTTCCATTTAATCATCATTTTTGAGAGAGTTTTCTCCCTATCTTCCGTTTCTTTCCTGGGTTCAAACAGCTCTGTTTTCATCTCTCCCTGTTTTTGTCTGCTCTCTTCTTAGTTTTGGAGTTTCTCATGCAGGTGTTTTTTAATATTGATATGAAACAAATGTGAGTTCTCTGCCAACCTATGGCATTGGGGTTTCAAAGAGAGAAAGGGTTTATTGCTTAACATGAAGCAGGGGAGCAGATGGCCTATAGCCCAAAAATCTGTCTCTTTGAGTCCGAGGAGTTCATAGATTTTATGGATTCAAACAAGGGGAATGGAGTTCTTATTATTTAGAAGTAAGTACACACAGGGCTGGGAACAGGCTATAATGACCATTACAGAAGTATAACCTGGGCTGTGACAAGTTGAATTTCAGTAATTCTAGGTATTAACTTCTGCCTATTCTATAATAGAGAAAGAAAAATATCTATATAATGATTTGGTGATCATAATCATTTGTTGATTCTTAATTTCTCATTTACAATTTCCTCAGTTCAAGTGTACCTAACTCCTAACTCATTCTGGACTGTTATCTTAACCACTTTTTCCCCCGATTCATGGTTCTTTTCCTAGGCAGACTTTATTCTGTCGATAGGTAAAGGATTGTCTGAATGGAAATCTCAATTTTTCTTTTGTTCATTTTAATGGTATTGGGGTGTTTTATAAGATTCCTAGTTTAATGGCCCTCTCCTCTGTCAGTAAAGCAGGGTCATAATACTTTATCTGATGCGTTTGTTTTGGTGGACCCAATGTGGGAGCCCTTTGATTTTGTGGTTCTTTTTTTGTCTTGTGGAGTCTTCTTTCCTCCTCACTACCGAATTGCCTAGGGTCATTTCTTCTTCCCTGTTCCCGTCTAAATCGCTTATAGTTTGAGGTCCTTTGATGCTATTTCTATGTTTACAGAGCTGCGTGGACTTAGCTTTCTGGGGATGTTTTTTAATCCACCTTCAGGCCCCTTCATTGACTGACCCACAGTTTTTGGGGTTTTGCTGGCCGAATGGCCTTGTGGTGGGTTGGGGCTGGGGGAGTGGGAGTGAGAGTGAGGGGCTGAGTGCTGGGAGTTGCTGGTTTTTCTTTCTCACAGATAGTTATTTTGAGACTTTGACATTCTCTGTTTTCAAGCATTGCCAAGGGCACGTTTTCAGTGTAGATTTATTTTTGCCTTCTTGTTGTTGTGTATTGTTTTGGGAGGAAATAGTAGGGGGAGGTAGTTGGGGTGGCTGCTGCCTTTAGCTATGCAGATTCTCCTCTCCCCTAATTTTTGTCTTCTGCCTAAGAGCTACCAGCTGTCCCTTTCTGTGTTTGTGCTGTTAATACCCATCACCAGTTCTGGCAGCTGGCATTCTCTTCAGGACTGTTTTCTTCAAAGAAACACAGGTTCATCACTGTTGCAGTTGTGGCTGCAGGTATTGGGGGTCTGGTGGGGGCCATGAGGTAAGCACGGTTTTCCCAGTCCCTCCTGTCCCAGACCTTACGGGGACTTGGGAGTAGGAGGATCCTGGGAGACTAAGTATGGTCACACGGGGGTCCTCCTCTCCTTGGACTCTGCTTTCTTTGGCCAAACCAGTGGGGGTGAATTGATGACGGAGTGGGACGGCGCCCGGCTTCCCCCTTCCTGACTCTCCGTCCTTCCGCGATCCTTTGCGCAGAAACCACTGAATTCAGACGGCAGAGGCAGTGGCGCCCACCACCGGGTTTCCACAGGGAGAAGCACCGTCCTGAGAGCTTTCCACTATGAAGGGCCTGCCCTGTACCTGTGTTGTCCAGTATGGGCACTGTCCACCTGTGGAGGGAGCCTGTGAAATGTGGCCAGTGGGACTGAGAAACTGAGTTTTAAATTTTATCTGGTTTTAGTCAACTGCAGTTTAAATAGCTGCATTTCCCTGTGGCTCCCACGCTGGGAAGCACAGCCTTGGAGAGCTGGTGCTGTCCGCCCAGGGGAGGGAGGGCAGGGGAGGGGCCCCCCTGGCGGGTGGGGTGGGGGCAGGGTGGGCCTGCATCTGGTGCAGCCGCTGGGCCCTGCAGCCCTGTGCAGTGTTTTGGGGGGCAGGGGGGCACGTCACATGAAGTCCCCAGGAGGGCTTAACCGCAGAAGCCAAGGGACAAAAGGAGCCATCTCTCTCATAAAGGCCATCCTCCCTGGCCCCCTTCCCCGGTGTGGGTGGGACTTTCTCGTCACCCCGTGTGAGGTTGGGGTGCGTTGTCCACTCTTGCGGGTATTTATATTCCTTGGGGGCTAGGCTGTTTCACATAACCTGCTGTTCTGGTAAACCGAGGCCAGAGGTATTTCAAAAGTGTCAGGCACACCAGGTGCCGTGGAGGAGAGACTGATGGTGAAGGTTTGTAGGTCCAGCTGTCAGTTTGTCCGTTCATCAGATCCAGTTACTGCTGTAGCCGATCCAGCCGTCCAGCTGTCAGTATTTCGGAAGTGACCTTAGGAAAGTACAAGTAAAGTCATCTCTGTTCTCAGCCAGGCAGAATAAACAGGCAAAACGTGAAGTTTTTTCTCCGTAGTTCACTATCAGAGGCCTGGGACAAACTACCTCTATTTCAACGATTATATTTGGTTAGAAGTCCAAGAAACTAAACAGCATCCTGAAAAACAATGAGGAAAATGGAAATCCTTGCTAAAGTTGAAAGTGAGTGGAAAAGTATTACCCTGACGTTGCCTCTGGGTTACACCCTCGATCAGTGCTGAGCCAGGCCCCCGTGGCCAGGAGAACTGGGGCTGCCGTTTGGAAGCCCAGAGATGGAAAGCGGGGGCTTCAAAGATGGTCAGGCCCGAAGGGGAGCAAGGGTTCCAAATTTTGGTAACTTGTCTCCCCTCCTCTCTAGCACCTCCTCCATCTCTTCATGGAGCCTAGAAGCTTCCTGAAGTGGTTCACCTCACATGGGGCCGCGCGGGTGTTTTCTTTGGGTCGTGTGTAGGCCGGAACTGGCCCTGGTCACTGGAGCGCGGTGCCTTCTGCTGTTCTTTCTTCTAAGCCCCATTCCTTGCAAAGGTGGCCTTGGGCTTTACTGTGGTGTCGCTGTTCCCTGGGTCTCCCCCTTCTTGGAAGCTTTTACAGCTGTTTTCTGTCACTGTCTTTCCATCAACGCCTGTTTTAGTTTCCTCAGTTGCAATCACAAATAACACAAAATGGGTTGGCTTAAGTCGCAGGAATTGACTGGCCCACAGTTCTGAGGCTAGAAGAAGTCCAGAATCGAGATGTCAGCAAGGTGCTGTTGCTCCCCGCAGATGGTGGCGTTCTGGGGCTGAGCCGGCAAACTTGGGTTCTTGGCTTTTCTGTCACATGGCAGTGCACGTGGCAGTGTCTTCTCCGTTCTCCTCTGGGTTCCATTGACTTCCAGCTTCTTGTTTCCCTGTGACTTTTTCCCTGTGGCTTTCTCTATAAGGCCTCTGGTAATAGGACTAAGATACACCCTGAGTCAGTTGGCAACACCTTACCTAAAAATACCATCTTCCAAAGGTCCTGTTACAGTGGGCTCACACCCACAGGAATGGAGTAAGACTGAGAACATGTGTTTCTGGAGCCCAGCCACCCCTTAGCTTCTAAGTTAGTGCCAGGATCTAAATTTCTTGTCCTAAGCATGTTTGCTGGTTTGGATATATTATGTCCCCCAAAAAGCCTTGTTCTTTAATGCAGTCTTATGGGGCCAAATTTATTAGTCTTTTGATTAGGGTGGACCTTTTGATTGAGTGTTTCCATGGAGATGTGACTCACCCATCTGTGGGTGATACTTTTGGTTAGGTTATTTCCATGGAAGTGTGGACATGCCCATTCAGGGTGGGTCTTGATTGGTTCACTAGAGTATTTAAGAGAGAAGCTAGGCACCAACCCAGACCTAGATGCTTGCTGACACTTAGAGATACTTGGAGTTGCAGACGGAAGGATGTTTGGAGATGTTAATCTAAGAGATGAAGCCCAGAGTTTGCCCTGGAGAAGCTAAGAGAGGACCCCCAGATACTTAGAGAGAAACAACCTGGGAGAAAGCAGCAAGAATGCAGAGTTGCTGAGAGAGAGGAGCTAAAACAGATGCCCAGAGACAGTTTTGGAGAAAGCCACTTTGAAACACAACCTGGGAGCAAAGGACCAGCATATGCCAGCCATGTGCCTTTCCAGCTAACAGAGGTATTCCAGATGCCATCGGCCATTCTTCAGTGAAGGTATCCTTTTGTTGGACACATTTATGGCCTTAGGACTGTAAATTTTTAACCGAATTTATAGCCAAGTAAGCCCCAATCCCCTTTATAAAAGTCAATCCATCTCTGGTATTTTGCATAATGGCAGCGTTAGCAAACTGGAACAGCACGGTCCCCTCTTGCTGTGGAATTAACCATGCAAATAGCTGCCACTTTTTAAGTGTTGGAGGCTGCTGGGCCTCTGTTAGTTCCAAAGGGAGGAACTTTGGAGGCAGTAGCTCTGGTACTTATGGTGGTGGAGGCCAATACTTCACCAGACTACGAAATCAAGGTGGCTATGGCGGTTCCAGCAGCAGCAGTTGCTATGGCAGTGGCAGAAGGTTTTAATCACTGCCAGGGAGGAAATGTGCTGTGCTACTACAGGCTTACCATCTCTCTTTAACAGAGCTCATCTGTCCGCAGTCATGGCTAGAAGGAACATCCTTGTGAGGACAGCCTTTATCTGAGCCACTGTGTCCTTCACTTTGACTGCCGTGCAGTTGACACCTGCTCTGCAGCTCAAATCATTCAGTTTTATGAATGACTTTCTTAATAAACTGTCTTTAATTTGAAAAACTAACAAAAGTTTCCTCCCACTGTCCTCTCTCTGAGCTGTCTGGTGAGGCACGGGGGCTCAGGGTGGGGACCAGCTTGCCCCAGGTAGCTTTGCAGGTGTGCCTGTGCTGCTGAGGTGGTGCCACTCAGGTCTGCCTGCCCTCCCTCGGCCAGCACTCCCTGCACAGCCTCCCTGGCCAGGAGCCTGCCAGAGGGCTCCCCATGCTTCTTGGAATTTGCAGGCAGTGGCTCAAACAGTGGATGGTGCTTCTCCTTCGTGACTGCTCGCCCAACTTGTGCCCCGGGCCCGTGGCAGGCAAACATCCTCTTTGATGACCTTCATTTCCATGCAGCTTCTTTGGACAGCCAGACAAGCAAAGCGTGAGACAGGCCCTCGGTAATTATGGATCATTCTGTCAGATTTTGGACAAGGGCTGTCAGTTATCTACTCTGGCTCTGCAATGGATCCCTGAACAGAAGAATAAAATGCCAAGAGGGAGCCTGGCTCAAGGAGCTCTCGGGCGTGGACGCACCAGCCCAGCAGAGCTGAAAGTTAGCCCTGAGCATCCACCGACCTGACGAGATAATTTATCATTCACCCTGCTCTGTGCAAACCTCTCCGACTTGGCCTAAACAATCCTTTACATTCTAAACTCACAATAAAAACAAAATACCTAAAAAACTAACAAAACTTTCTCATAAAGTAATCAGGCTAGACTTGGGTACTGTGCTGGTTTGGGTATATTATGTCCCCCCAAAAGGCATATTCTTCAATGCAATCTTGTGAGGGCAGACATAATCTTTTGATTCAGTGTTTCCATGGACATGTGACTCAATCAACTGTGGGTAAGACCTTTGATTAAATTATTTCCATGGAGATATGGACCCCGCCCATTCAGGATGGGTCTCATTTAAATCACTGGAGTCATGTAAAAGAGCTCACGAACAGAAGGAGCTCAGAGCAGCTGAGAGAGACTTTTGGACAGACACTTGGGAGATGATAGAGATACTCAGAGATGCTTGGAGATGTGGACAGAAGGACATTTGGAGATGCCAGCCCAGCATTTGCTCCAGAGAAGCTAAGAAAGACAAGCCCAGAGACATTTCGGAGAAAGTCATTTTGAAACAGAACCCAGGAGCAAAGGAAGAGCAGACACCAGCCACATGCCTTCCCAAGTGACAGAGTGTTCTGGATGCCATCAGCCATTCTTCAGTGAAGGTGTCCTCTTGTTGAACACATTTATGGCCTTAGGACTGTAAATTTGTAACCAAATAACCCCCCTTTATAAAAGGCAATCCATTTCTGGTATTTTGCGTAATGTTAGCATTAGCAAACCAGAACGGGGACTGTTTTAAAATTGTGTCAAATGCTATAAATGTACGATTAGTCTCAAGGTCCAAATTTACATCTTTTAAACATAAAAATTTTTGTTGCTTGAGCACATGGAGTTCCTCAGTGATCTCATAGAAAGGGTTGTCTGACTCTATCAGGGTGTAGGTGTGTTCGGGATCTTCTCTAGTTTTGAGGAAAATCCCTGTCCTTATCTTTCTGTGTACTCTCAGGAGCCATTTGACCCAACTTCAGCTTTTGAATTTCCATACTGAACATTTCAGACTGTTTGTAAGGATTGATACTTCATGACTTTTGTTCTGTTATTTTTAAAAAATAGAATAGGATCCATTCCATCTTGCAATTATCATATGGGTCCATTGGCCCTTTTCACAAATCTAAGCTATATTATGATATCTTACTGATATTTTCCTATAGCTTGAAATATTTTGTTATTTTATCATGCTAGAAATTATTTTACCATTGCTCATCAATTATTCCTAACTATTCCAAAAAAGACTAAAATAATAAGAGAATGGAAGAGTGATTGGAATTACCCAGAAAAGTCATGTAATAATGAAATAAACCCTTCCTTTTGTATCATGCTTCAGTTTCTTATTGTATTCCTGAAATGATGGCATTATCTTTCAAGGAGGTTAAGTCTGGGGGCACCTTCTTTGTAGCCCTTTTTATAGTTTTCATTGAACATGGTAGAAAATTCAGAATTTTTTATTTTCTAGCTATAATGGCAAAAGGGAGGAAAATTGGCAAAGGGAGATATTTCACTGTAATTAGATCAGAAGATGAATGCAGAGAGTCAGAGGGCAGCTCTCCAGACGCTGATGATGATGGGGAAAGTGATCATTGAAGCAGATTCTCAGATTGTGTCTTCAGCTGAGGATATCCTGAATGAATTTTCTCAAACTCGAACACCATTGGGCAAATGGCGTAATTCTAAGGACAGAGGGAAGTATGGTTGTTGTTGCTTCCCCAGTTACTCATTCAACAGGAGGGACTCATCACACAGTATTTTGTGACAAGAATGTGGACCAACCCCTTTTGTTAAAAAGATATGTGG
>PVKY010006992.1:0-15368 GCA_004027775.1 Bradypus variegatus | reverse complement strand
AAAAAAAACAAAACAAAACAAAGCCTTACATGATAGGAAAAAAGCTCTTACCTTTTAAAATTTTCTATTTTGTGATATAGTCTCAGGTATTAATTTTACAATACAATATTATTTACTCTTGTAATGTTTAAAATAATTATCCACTTAATAATCAGACCACTAAACTTTTCAAAATAATTCACTCCCATTACATGGATGAAACAAAATTTTGTATAGTATTTTCTTAAATTTATTTTGGAGAAGTTTTGAAGTTTTTTTAATTTGCTGATTTCCATTATAGATGACTGAAGAGGACTTAAGAAATCTTATGTTTGGTGACTACATGAATCCTGATTGTGAAGGAGATGACAGAGTTTATATTGAAATTCCAAATATTCATCATTTTAGTAATGTTGTGGACCAATGCTTAGATGAATATAATCAAACTCACAAAACAAGAATGAATCTTGTCATTTTTAGGTACCTACATTTAGTATTGATACTCTCATTTGCTATTTGTAAAATTTTATTATCAAATATTTAAAACATTCACAAAGATATAAAAAAATACAGTGAATGTCCTTGGACCGGTCACCCAGCTTAAGACATTAAACATAAATAAATTAAACATTAGCAATTCATTTGAGGCCTCCTGTAGAGCCAACCTTCCCTTGGTGTATCCCTCATCACACCCTTCAGAAATAAAACAAAACCTGTGTTTCTTTGGACTTCTGTTATATATGTGTGTGTTTTAAACATACGTGCATGGTATTATTTTGCAAGTTTTAAAACTGCATATCCTACTGTATATATTCTTCTGAAAGGGGGTTTGTTCCAAATTGTGAGATTTGCAAAAACTAAACTTTTACTACCATATAGTATTCCATTGTATAATTATACCACGATGTAGCCATTCTTCTAAGACAGACTTTTAGGTGATTTCTAGTTTTTGCTATTATAAAAAATATAAACATTCATGTTCATGTTTCCTTGGGTACAAATGTGGGAGACAACTGTAGAAAACTAGGGTATATACCTGGGAGTGCAATTATTGTGTCATGTTATATAAGCATCTTCAACTTTTCTAAGTTTTGCCAAAGTATCTTCAAAATGATTAGTTTTTAGGAGCTTCCATTGTTCTTCACCCTCAGCGTCACTCAGGATTGTCAGACTTTGTAAGTTTTGCCGATCTAAGAAGAGAGCAGAATGGTATCTAGTGGTTTTAATTTTAATTTCCCTAATTACTAGCGAGGCTGAGTGTCTTTTCTGAATTTGCGATTTTGTAAATAACTGTAATTTTCTATTTCCCACATAGAAATCCTGATATTAAGAGACTAAGAAATTTATTTAATAAAATCAATAATATACTGCTAGTATAAGCAGTTAATTTTTCTTTTATATAATATAAAATTTTTTTATTTTAGTGAACATTTTCAAATTATATAAAATTTTATTGATATAATTTTGGTATTGCATTTCCTGAATTTGTACTTTAATTACTTTTCCTTTTTATTAAATAATCCAATTGTAACTGCTTTTGAAAACTCACACTTTTTTGATGGCGAGGTCTTTACAATTAGGGTAGATAGATGAGATAGCACATTCACATCCTTCTGGGAAAGTCGAACAGTAGTTATGTGTCATATATAATAAGATCATTATTTTGTGGTAGGTATGTGTTGGAACATTTATCACGAATATGTCGAATTCTAAAGCAGTCTGGTGGAAATGCTTTGCTTGTTGGATTTGGAGGAAGTGGTCGTCAGTCTTTAACTCGTCTGGCTACATCCATGGCAAAAATGCAGATTTTCCAACCAGAAATTTCAAAGAGCTATGGTATGAATGAGTGGAGAGAGGATTTGAAGGTAAACTTATGAAGAAACCTAGTGTATAAAATATATCAGTGCATTATTTTATCTGTGAAAGGGGAGCCAGCCTGGATAGGTGTATACTGAATACAATTTGTGATGATGATGATACCATCCATAGAGCACCTACTATGTGTGCTGAGCACTGACCTAACTGCCTTACATGTATGATCTCTTTCTACAGGTACGGCAATCCAACGTGGTAGGTTTTGTTAACTCCGTGTTTTACTGATGAGGAAGCCGAGGCTGAGCGAAGTTATACAAAACATAGGAAGGGTTGTTTCTAACTTAAGTCTTATCTTCTACACTGCAATCATCCCTGCTGACTCTTAGTTCAGGGAAGCCTTGTTTCAGATAAATGCATGTTTTCTAGCGACTGTTAAGTATGAACCCCATGATAAGGATGATGATGATGTCATTAATGTTGTCAATATTGTTGAATCTTAATGGCTTCTTTGGAGCTCTGTTGCTTTCCCATAACCAATAAAACACTGGAGTACATACCTGGGAGCTCATATTCATGTACCTAGAGCTCTGCAGGACCCAGCAGAGAGATGACCCAAAGTGAAAAAAAAGGAGGATGTGATAGTTCTAGACTACTTTCACTTTTACTGACCCTCACATCAAATTTCCACATCTAAAACTTAACATAGAGAAATGGGCTTTTCTTGACCACTTGCTGGTGGGAATGGTAGAATCCAAGCTGATAACTGAGAGGTCTGCCCGGACATGGAAGGAAAAATTAAATTTATATTGTTTCTGTTTCTTCTTATGCTTTAAAGGAAATTTTTTGATGCATTTACTCCCAAATGAAATAGTAGAGTTAGAAAGCAGCGTACTGGAGTAGAAAGAACGTGGACTTTGAGGTCAGACTCAGTTTTGATTCCTGCTTTCCATGACCTGTTAGCTATATTATCTTAGGCATACTACTAAATCTTAATTTTTAAAATTTGGGTGATACCATCTGTTTCACAGGTTTTATGATTCAATATATAATGTATGCAATGTGTTCAGCATATAATTAGTGTTTTGAAATGGTTAATTCTCTTTTCTTTTCCTATTTTTAAACAGTTTTCCACATAGTATGTTCGAATATGGCTTTTAAATATACTGATGCTTTTGTGAATGGGTTAAATCTGTTTTCTTACATTTTCTATTATATTTTGATATAATGTTAATAACCGTGAATCTGATGTGATTAGATATAATGCTGCTTTAAAAAAGTCTGCTTCCCTCATTTGGATGATGGAAAATTATTTCTGGGAACACAGTAGTCTACCTATTGGTAGACAGTTTTAATGTAAAACGGTATAGGTTGTTGAGGCATTTTACAAACTGAGACTCTGATGCCAAGAGGAGCTAAGCAGCCTGTCCAAGGTCCCTAAGCTGGTGACAGGCAGGGCCAGGCAGGGACTGTCGCAGGCAGGGACAGGAAGAAGGAACATTTGGCCCTGACCTCACATTCATCAAAGGCCTCCTATTTAGACCTCTGACGTTATTGCCTAATGAAGTTCTACACAGAGTCCCAGAGACACACCGACAGGAAGGAAGCCTAGATTTTAAAATTGTGTCCCATTACTAGCCCACACATCTCTAATGATGGTGCATTAGTATTTTGCAATAAATCATGTTATTGCCTGATGAATAGTTAATTATATTGCATTGTAGTTTGTTTTGTTTTTCCCTTGTGTTAAAAATGTTGTGGGAGGATAAATGGAAACTTTGTACTTTCTGCATGATTTTTCTGTAAATCTACAATTGCTCTAATTAAAAAAAATTTTTTTAGGGTTCTTAAAAAAAGGTATAGGTTGTTACAATTTAAAAATTCAGCATTTATTTTATTGAGTGAAAATATTAGATTAGATTAAATATTTAATGATTTTAAATATGTGACTTGACAATAGAGAAGTTTATAAAAAATCACTTGTGTAAGTTTTAATGCTATCACCTCTCTGGGGGGTAAAACATTCTGATTTATAGCATTGGCATATTTCTTTGGTGTAAATAATTCTACCATGGCTGATTTATAGCTACCAATGTGACGTCACTGAACACAGAATTGGGAAGAGGTATGTATTAGACTACCGTTACATGGTATTTTACTGTAGAGATACAAGAGACGTAAATAACCTCCAGAACATAAATACTAGTAAATAAAATAATTAGGAAGTGATACGTTTTGAGTATCTGGTACCTTTGTTTTTAATGTAATTATTTAATTGTAAGTTCGTATAATTTTCAATGTTGACTGTGTTTAACAACTTGTGCACAAATTCCTGAAATTTTAGAAACTTTTGGTTCTAATGAACTGCTACAAGCCAGCTCCAGTACACCACTGAGTTCATATCTTTATATTAGTTGGGACTGTTTGGTGGTGATTGACAAAAAAAACAGTTCCAACTAGTTTAAAAAAAGAGTTATTGGTTGATATGACTGAGGAGTCCAGAAGTAGAGAAACTTTTGACATGGCTGAAATTAGGGACTCAAATTACGTCTTAAGTAATTACCCTTTCCGTCTCCTGGCTCTATTCTCCTCTCTTTGGCTTCATTCTCCAGCAGGCTCTTTCCTTGGGGCATATAGATGGCCCCTGGCGGTACTATATTACTGGCCTTTATATCCCACATCTCAGAATGACAGGAATCCTTTCTGTTTTCAAGTCCTTCTGAATTCCTGAAGTAAGACTATGATGGGGTCTTGCCAGGCCCTCTTTTGGATCAAAGACTGTGTCTAGGGACTTGGGGGAACTGACCAGTTGGGGTCATGTACCCACCAATGGGAAGGAAGAGATGGAGCCCCTTGATGGACAGACCCACCAGAGGTGGGGAGAGATGCAACCCTAAAATCGAGGTGGTCTTACCAAAACGAGGAAAGGGAGGGAAAGCAAAACAACAGATGTCCATCACATTCTGCTTATAAGTATATTTGTATTTTTAAGGTTCTCTTAAGGAATGCAGGTATGAGGGGCCAGAAGACAGTCTTTCTAATCACTGACACTCAGATAAAAGAAGAAGCTTTTCTGGAGGACATTGACAATGTATTGAACACTGGAGAAGTGCCTAACATTTTTGCAGCAGATGAAAAACAAGAGGTGATGGAGGTAAAATTCTGTTTAAGGAGTGCTGCTCCAGTGCAGAAATTTTCTTGAAACTTTCTTGAGGATAAATACAGCTTGTGAAGAGGATTTTGGTATTTAAAATTTTTAAGTATACTGTTTTACTACGTTATGTTTTGGTGAATTTTAAATTGCTTCTACCTTAGTCATGAGACAATTTTTATTTTACAGTTCCTTTCATCATAATCATGGCAATTTGTTTCATCCGTTTGATCTTATTTAGTATGTTTCATGGAGTGATTAGAGATCTTAATATATATAGCCTTAGGGCTATATTGATATAGGAAAACATAGCTTTTATCAAAAACCTTTATTTAAACTTGTTTTGCAGTTCTGACACATCTGAGAGTCATGCTTTGTGATTTGGTTGACAAAAAAAAATAACAATTGTGAAGGGGTCATCACTGTCAAATGTCCTGTCCTTCAATCCCACTTTTAAGACCTTCCTATCCCAGACCTTCACTAGTAATTTCCCCCTTTCTCCTGACCATAACGACTTTTATATACAGAAAATATCACTCACACCTGGATGCTTTATTCCCAGCCTTCAACCATAGCATCTGGAGTGAAATGGATTCACCCTGGTAGTTGAGCACACCATTTTTCTCTTCTGTTGAATAGGAGTACAGATAATAGTTCTTCTCACGTAGAGTTGTTGTTAGGTTCCAGAATCAAATAGAAGAAGCACTTAAAAAGCCCTCAGTTAATGGTACATTACCAAGGGTGGGGAAAGAGGAAAGAAAAAAAATGTCTCCAACTTTTCTGGTTTAATTTTGGAGATGTCAGTGATGTGGCCAAAGCTGCTGGAAAATGGTGATTTCTCTCCCACCCAAGGAATACTCAGTTTTGGAAATGTTATTTCCTAAACTTTGCTTGGCTTTGCTGCTCACTTTAGCTGTTGTCTATTTTTTTTTCCCCATCAATTTGCTACTAAAGTTTTCCATTGCTTCACTATCTCTATTTTATGGTATGATCCAACAGTGGCTTTCAGGACTTTGTTCTTTCACATCCCACCCAGGCCTAGGAATACCATATTAATTTGTGCACAAGGAAACAGCCATGGTCACAGCTCAGAGTACTGAAATGCATTCCTGTTTCTTCTTGCTTTATACTGCTTTTTTAAAATATAAAAGAAAAGAAGTTCTGTTACTTTCTTTTTATACTCATCACACAATCCTCCCATTTTCGGGACCACTGCCCTGGACTTGGCATTTTCATCACTCTGACAAAGATTTTACTCCTGATTTTATCACTCTTGATAACTGATAATTCATCACAGTAACAACTGAGATTATATGGTCATTGTGACTACTCCCTATATTTACTATTGAAAAAATATTTTATATATTTATATTCATCAGAGAGATGACTCAATACCAATATATATTGACTCTGAAGCTATTTGTGCTTTTAACAAGGAGGAAGGTAGGATTTAAAATAAAAGCTAACAGGTATTAAATTAAATTACTGGAATATCTTTCTCAGGTATGGTAGTGACTTCGTATTTACCACATTTGGTGATCTGTTCTCAGTTTCTTTCTTTCTTTTAATTCTTGTTCATGTTTGACATAATTCATCATTCCTTCTTTTAAACTCGGCTTTCCCTTCACTGCCATGACATTTCTCTGAGTTTCCTACATCCCTGTTTATTTCTTCAGTAACTACTCTTTTCTTCCACTCTAGAATTTGTCCTGTTCCCAAAGAATCTTGTGTATGTGTTTAATATATATGTTATATGTAATATACTGTATGTGCATAGAATGTATATCTGTATTATTTTCACCCACAGACAACTCAGCTTATCTGCTCTAGAAACTTCAACAATTGTTTCTATGTAAATAACTCCTATATTTATACCATCATGCTGGCCACCTTTTGACTTTCTCTATTTGAATCTACCCCTCTTATCTCAAATTTAATACTGTGACCACCTAAACGTAACTCCATGAACTGACAATGTTCATAAAGATCATAATTTGAGAACTACTGCCAGAATGTACGTATATAGAAAGGCGATTTACAGTTTCTCATTAATGTAGCTATCACATATAGCAGAACATAGCTATAGTAGGGAATTGTCTTAGAAACAAATTAGTCACAGTCACAACTGAAATTATATGGTCATTATGACTACTCCCTATATTTACTATTGAAAAAATATTTCATATATTTATGTTCGTCAGAGAGATGACTCAATACCAATATATTGACTCTGAAGCTATTTGTGCTCTTAACAAGGAGGAAGGTAGGATTTAAAATAAAAGCTAACAGGTATTGAACATTTACCTATGTGGCACACAAAATAAGTGTTCACACAAAATAAATCATTTGATCTTTCAACAACCCTCTAATGTAGGTACTCTTTTCCCCATTTAAAGATGAGGAAACTAAGTGAAGTAAATCGCCCCAAGGTCACATAGGTAGTCAGTGGCAAGCAGGGACTCACACTCCAGAAGTTTGGTTGCAGTGCTATTTTGCCTGATATGATACACATATGGAGATACACAAAGAAATTTAAAAACGACCCCAATCTCACTGCCATTATCCCTATTAACATTTTAAAAAATATACAAATGTTAAAACAATGAAGTTAGAGAATTCAAATAGTAAAAGAGCATACAAATTTTTTAAAAAGATTTATATAAACAACAAAATAGAATGTCCAAAGTGAAAAATGAAAGCCTTCTTTCCACCCTCTCCTTAAAGTCCATGTTATGAAAAGTAACCATTATTAACCGTGCTTTGTGATTGCTTCCATATAAAGGTATATATATGTACTCACACATATGTATCTATATGTATTTTCAATTTAAGAAAGAGGATCATATTACACCTACTGTTAATACAACACTTTTTTTACTTATTTTATCTTGCTAATCTTCCCATACTACATACATAGATGTGCCTCATTATTTTTAACAGTTGTGTAAAATTCCAATAAATGGATGTTTTATAATGTTTTAACCAGTCCCTTACTGATGGGCACCAGTTATTTCCATTTTTTTCTCTTAAAAATAACGTTGATCTGTTAAATCAGCAGCGAGAGGGACCCACCTTAGCACATCACCGGAGCCAATTGGCCAGTTGTGCGCCCTGCGGACTGGCCGAGCTCCCTCCCGTGTCCTCCGTTGGTCCGGGAGGGTCTGGGCACGGCCTAGATGGCGACCCCCCCCCCAGACACGCAGGCAGGGCCGGACCTCACACAGTAAACGGGTGGTGCATTGAGACACCTGCCCTACTTCTGCCACAGCCAGGTGGTGGGGGGCTTCAGTCGCGGCTCCAAGAGCTGGACATTCCCAGTGCTAAGTTTCCTGAACAAGTAGCAAATAATCTTCCAGCTGATATGTCCACTGGCATTGATTATAGTTGGGCCAGTGTGGGAAGTGGAGATATCCATAAGATGGTGGTGAGCACAGGATGGAACCTATGCTACAAGAAAATGAAGAAGTCCATGGAAACTCACATTATGCATACCTTCACAGAGGCTTTCTATGGGGAAATGCTCAATGTGGCCGTTGTTGGCTACCTCAGACCAGAAAAGAACTTTGATTCTTTTGAGTCACTTATTTCAGAAATTCAAGGTGATATTGAGGAAGCTAAAAAGCACCTAGAATTACCAGAATGTTTGAAACTTAAAGAAGACAATTTGTTTCAGGTTCCTAACAGCAAAATAATGAATGGCCACTGCTGAAAAATCAACTTATTTATTCATTCACTGTTTTCTGTTATTTCGCTACTCATAACTACATAGTCTTCTGTTGGCTATATTTTAAAAATCATTTTCCTATACCTGTGAATTAAACAATACACTGTAATTACTATATTTATGCTTCACCTGTTAAACCCATCATGCCACAGCACTAAAAAGATTTCATTTAAAAATCTTTTTTTATGTTATATGTTGATTAAAAACTCTTTCAAAGCTTTCTAAAATGTACCACTTAGAAAAGTCTAAAGTTTTATGATGAAAATAAAATACGTAAGTGTGGGTGGAGGGCATATCATTAGTTTGAGATGAGACATGATGATTCTCATGGTAAAATACCAGTATGTATATATGTACTTGTATATAGCATGTACTGCTAAACAGCACAGGTTTCTAGAAGTAAAGGCATTAATAAGGTTTGGTAGTCTATTATAAACCTAAGAGGAATAATCCAGACTCTGTATTTTTTTATAATTGTGCATTGATTTTTTTTTATTTTATTTTGAAATAAATTCAAACTTACAGGAACAGTTGCAAAAACAATACAAAACACATCACAGAACTCCAGCATACCCTGACCCCCCCACCCCGATACCCTATCCACCAACTTTAACATCCTGTCACACCATTTCTTTCTTTCCCTCCCTCCCTTCCTCTCTCCCTCCCTATCGTCCATCATCTGTTGCTCTGTCTTTTGAGCATATGAGAGCAAGCTGCACACATCCTTGAACAATGTAACTCACATATACAATTCCCATGAACAAGAACATTCTTTTATGTGCATTGATTTTTTCACATTAATATATTTTATTATAGACATGAAGACTTGTGAAATTTCATTTCAGTCATTTCCTTTACGAGGTGAAATCATTGTACTCTGTTCCATTTTTACATAGACTTGCCTCAATTCTAAGTAGTCTTGACTTCCTCCTTTCACTAATTTTGTTTGTATTTTAAGACAAAGACAAATGAGGATTTTTCAGACCTGTAGTTCACATTTTTTGTGTTGGATAAGACTTTTCTCCTTTTTAAGATGAGATATTCTTGTTCTTCAACATTATTCTTGATTGGTTCTTTTTTCTTTTAATTGACTGTCAGTGTCAAGTTTTTTGTTTTGTTTTTCCATTTAGATTAGCTTACAACTGTACACTTACAACAAATTGAATCTGTCTTTACAATTCCATCCTTTCACTATACAAACAGTAATGGTCATGCATATCTACATGGCACTTTTAGGAAAAAAATTCTTTAGGTTTCAATATTTAATTAAACATATAACAGTTCATTTATACATGCCAGTTTCTTAAAGAACAAAAAAATCCTTGGGATTCCCCCCTCCTGAAAATATTTAAGAGCCAGTTCAACCAGGAAAGAGCTTGAAAGTTATTTATTTTTCATGTAATTACATGCCTGAAAAATATCTAAACTCGGTAGTTGTGTATGTTCAATGCCAGTCTAAAAAGTGCCTGTAGCTTGGGGGAAAAGCATAAATAATAAAATTGTAGTTAAATAATCTTCATCTCATTCATTTTCCTTCCTGCTAGCTGTCAGATTTTTGGCTATTTGAGTCTTTTTGTTTATATAAGCAGAAATTTGAAATTAAAATTTGGGAAATTAAGGTTATGTTTGCTTTGGTCCCCTGAAATAGTACATTGCATCACTGTTTACTTTCACACTGGATTTGCTGGAAAGGAGGGTCAGAATATAGAATGTAATTTTAAAGATGAAAACAACTCATTATACATCAGTTTTCCCTAATCTGTATAAATGAATTAGAACAAAGTATTTAGAAAAACATCTAAAAGCCACATTTGATTAGGGGGAAACACAGATAAATTCACTTGGTTGGATTTTACTTTATGGTATACAATTTTGTGGCAAGCAGCAGTTTGTGTCATTTTTCATTTCTTTATAAAAATATTTAGAAAATGTATTTTAATGTTAGAAATAAAAAAACTTGAACAAAAGAAATGTTGAATTGTATTCCTGTAAGTATATCTTGGTGAACTTTTTGTAAATATCTTTTTGGAGTAAATTCTTGGCAGATATTTGCTTTAAGATTATAGAATTTTAGAGTTGTAAGAGGTCTCTAAGTACAAACTATATTAAAGCCATTATATTGGTATAAAACATTTTAAAAGATATTTACAAGGGGAATAATAATAACTTCTTAAGACTTCAGTATCCACTAATCTATCAGTTTATTTTTATTTACTAGGCTTTTATTTTCCCATTTACCTTAGGGTATTCGCTCCATAGCGCAGGCTGGCAATAAACACGATGAACTCAGTTCCTTAGCCCTGTTTGCTTTCTTCGTGAACCGCTGCAAAGATAATCTTCATGTTGTAGTGGCCTTTAGCCCTATTGGAGATGCTTTTCGGAACCGCTTGAGACAATTTCCATCCCTCATCAATTGCTGCACCATTGACTGGTTTCAGGTTTGTAATTTTTTTTGTTTTTTTTTTGAAACTCTGTTGAAAGTTAACCAAAATCTTATTTAATCTCCATTAATATGTATTCAGCAAGTGTTTCACGATCACTTACAATAATGACAGGCATGCTTTTTGGCACCAGGGACTGATAAGACATGATTCCCACAAGGAGCTCACATTCTAGTCTAGAAGAGTGAGAAAACAATCGACAAGTCAGCAGTCAGTTATACAAAAGAGCCATGATTTTAGCATACAAAGGGTATACATATGAAAATAGTGACTCTGAAGTATGAAGGTGGATTAGTCATGTAAAGGGGAAAGTAAGTGCAAAGGCAGAACGGTAGAGAATACATAGCTCATTTGGGCAAGTGCAAATAGTTTGGTATAGCTGACTGACAATGAGGGTGACGAGATACTTGGAGCATTGGATAGGTGCTAAGTTATAAAGGGATTTGTAGATATACTTAGGAATTTGATTTTATCCCAGAGACATTGTGGGGGCATTAACATATTTTTAGCTAATCAAATATTTTAGGAGAAAAACACTTGAAGGCTGTAGGATGGATAAATTGCAGTGGGGCAAAACTAGAAGACTAATTGGTCAACAATTTCAGTTATGCCAGCAGCAAATGATTAAGTTCACCACCTCACTTAACTTTCAGACAAATTGTCACTGCCTCTGTAAGACCTTTAGGTATTCATACTCTTGAGAACAGGAGCTCATGGTGCCTGTTTAATTGTTTTATGCACAATAGATTGTGAGATATAGATTGACTCTGGATAATTTCTTTTAAAAATAATTTCTGATACTAATTTTTTTACTCTTTTGCCTCTTTATCAATTATATATTTGAAAAACAAGTTCTGCCCTTTGTGAGTATTGCACATAGATTTCAGCTAGTGAATGTTTTAGTGTTTAAACTGTAATAAAAATTTTGTGTGAAACTATTTTGCTTTATGTAACCATATCTTAATATTGCTTCCATTAAATAGCCAAAACAAAACAAAAATCCAAAATGCAACAATAGGAAAGACCCTGCCCAACCATAAGTTCTTTTTGAAATCTTGTACATACAGTTCTGCTTCTGGATACCTTTTCAATAACCATGATTCTTTCAATTCTATTGTAAGTCTTGTCTGTTTGAGAACATTAGAAAAAGAGAAAATTGGAAGTTTTAAAAAAGATAAGGGAGAGTGAATGGATAACAAAAAGGAATGAAGTTCTTACAGTGAAACATTGGAGAGAGAGAGCCCATGTTGGAGGGGTGATAGCATTGTTTGAGGCCTGGGCCTATGAAACTCAGGAAGTGTGTGTAAACCGCTATTTATTACACATTCAGAAAGACACTTATTGGATAGATCCGTAGTCCCCATGTAGGGTGTACATTTACCAGGGGTGCCAAAACAATTCAGAGGATAAGTAATTATTGGATTGTTTCTTTAAAAAAATATTTTATTTGCATTGACACTGACATTCTTACTCTGTATGTCAGATGGTCATGTGTCATAGGCAGCATGCAGAGTGCCCTAAGGGGTTCTTGCAATGAACTGAAAATTGAAGGAATAATGCAGGAATTGAAGGTACAGACAGTAAGAGAATAGCATAAACTAGTCTGAGCTAGCTTGAGCTCTTTGTCAGCTATGTTATCAGGTTAAAACAATGACTATTTAACAAGATCTGATAAGTTAGTAAAAAAAATTGAAGAAGGCTATTTGGAATATGGATTTACATCAACTGTGTAAACAATAAATCCTATCCCCAGGACATATTATGCATTGCAATATTAGCTTATGATGACATGGGCAATACTATTGGTTACTTATCTGTATTATCAGGGTTCTTTAGGGAAACAGAACCGGCAGGAGATATATGTAAATATTATGAAATTTTTGTAAGAATTGTCTCAAACATGACTGTTTGGATGGACAAGTCCAAATTCCACAGGCAGGCCACAAGCTGGGAACTCCAATGAAGGTTTTTGATGAATTCCCCAGGAGAAGCTGGCTGGCTAGAGTAGAGGACATTCTATCTTCTGACTGCTATAATCATCACTTCTCCTTTTAAAGCCTTCAACTGACTGGATGAGACAACTCTTGTTGTGAAGGCAATGTCCTCAGTTGATTGTAGATGTAAACAGCCGCAGATTCAATCAGCTTACTGATGATATAACACCACAAAATAGCCTCACGCTTACAAACAACTTGACCAAACAACTAGACACATAAACGGGCCAAGATGATACATGAACTTAACGATTACACTGTCTAATAGCCATTCTCTACTCCCTTTGTCCATGCTGATAGATTCTGATTTTGTTTAGAAAATCACCCTCTATGTAGCCAAGTGCCACAGGGGTTGATTCATGGTTGATTTCAGTCAATAATGGTGCTCTTTCCCCTTGCTAGTGCTTGGTTTATGCAAGAGTCTATGCTTGACCTAGTCTTTGCTAATGGTCCTAGGGTAAGGTCTGCTGGGAAGCTTTGGGGACAAGTTTTTTTCACAATAAAAAGTCCAATGGTAGGAAAAGGGCCTTCTGTTTCAACCTTGTTACTTGAGGATGTGATACTCATAGTTGCAGCAGTCATTTTGTCACCATGATGAGACAAGCCAAGGATGACATAAAGTACACTGGAAATGGTGGAGCAAAGAGATGGGAAAATCCTAGATCCCTGATGACATGATTGAGCTTCTAAGTTAAACAGTCCTGGAAGTATCCTCCTGGATATTTGTTTGAAGACATAGTAAGACTGGTGTTATGTAACTTGAGCCTTAAGTATTCTAACTGCTACTTAGATTAAATAATCATGATTATCACGTAATTAAAAACAAAACAACCAGAACTCAAAGACAAGCCTTTTTAATGCTCTTAAATGATGTGTAAAGTCATATATTTAATTGAGCATTTACAGCATTTTGCTGATCTCAATAATCTTTAGAAGCCTCTTTTAAGGTTCAGAAATATATGAATACAATAATTCCACACAAATATAATTTGTTAATACAGATGCATACACTGGCATTATGTGCAAAAAAAAACATTTTTACTGATGTGGGGTATTAAGGAAGTCTGGATAAGAAACAGATTTGTGGGGAAAAGAATCAAAAGCTCAGCTTGAACATTAAAACAGTTAGAAATTGTGATTGATTGCTAACAACAGAAATCCAAACTAAACACACAGCATTTTTTCCTCTCAAATAGAAAAAATTTGAAGGTAAGCAGACTGGAGTTTTGTGGCTTAACACCACCACCAAGATTCCAGTTTCTTTCTTTCTGTTTTATTAGCCTTAGCATGTGGTTTCCATCCTCATATTATGGTCCATCATGGCTGGTGGAGCTCCAACTTTCACATCTGTGTTCCGGGCAGGAAGTAGAAGAATGAGGGTGGGGCATAAAGGACACATACCAGCTCTCTGTAACAGTCTTAAAGAGCCTACTCTGAACTCCCACCCAATTGCTACTTGTATGTCATCAGCCACTTGGAATTGCAAGACAGTTTAGGAAATGTAGTCTCTCAGCTGGGCATATTGCTACCCAGAAAAAATTTAGTGTTAAGGAAGAAGGAGCTAATAGATATTGGGTGGACAACTAGCAACCTCTGCCATTGTCATGCTAAATTTGGGATGCCTATTAGATGTCCTAGTGGAAGAGTTGGGAAAGCAGTATATCTTTGAAATTGTAAAATATCATTGATCCTTCCTTTATTTTATGTTGTCTTCATTTTTAATTTTAGTGTATAAAAAATATTTATTAGGTCTTTCATAGTTTGTGATCTCAATCCCCCCAATTCCATTTTCCCCATTTAGATTTTAAATTTAACCCCCAATTCTGCTCCCATAGGAATATACCTATGTAGTTGGAGGGGGACCACTCATCTTAAATTTCATAAGTTTCTCTTTTTTTCTTATTTTTAGCCATGGCCTGAAGATGCTCTTGAACTTGTAGCTGTGAAATTCTTAGAAACGTTGGAGCTAACTGAGCTTGAACGACGAGAGATAGTTCCAGTCTGTAAACACTTTCATACCTCCATTATGAATCTTTCAGAAAGGTTGGTTAAATAAAGTTTAAAATGATGATGGCATCTTTTTGTGAAAGCTCAATTTTTTTTAATTCAGTTTTATTGAAATAAATTCACATACCATACACTCATCCGTGGTATACAATCAACTGTTCACAGTATGATCATGTAGTTATGCGTTCATCACCACAATCTATTTCTGAACATTTTCCTTACATCAGAAAGAATCAGAATCAGAATAAAAAATAACAGTG
>PVKY010006991.1:0-15396 GCA_004027775.1 Bradypus variegatus | reverse complement strand
TGGCTCCAGTAACCATCATGAATCAGCCCAGACCTTCCAGCCTGCTCCTTGGTGGTGGGCAGGGTGAGCTAACCAACTGGTCCCAAATCTACTTGGCTAGTAATATTAGGCTCGCTGTGCCGTGGGGCCATGCAGGCCTCCCTGCACACTCAGACACAGAGCTGAGTCTCCAGGGTGGAGGCTGCCCCAGGAAGCTGGAAGGTAACTGTGATATTGAGGTAGGGGAAATCCTGAGAAGTTGGGTCATTCCCTTGAGTCAGTCTGGGTGAAATGAAGCCAATTGAGCAGAAATACCTCGAGGTCAGGAATGAAAGTATGTGATATCCCCAATACCTGGGATTTCCATAATAGAAATTTCTTACCTATTATGGTTCTGTGGCCCACTGAGTCCAGCAGGCTTGGTTCAAAACCATCTTCAACATGGTGCTCCCAAAGGCCACTGCCAATCAGTTGGGGGTGACCCAGAAAGGAAGCTCATTGGATGTTTTGCTTTGGGGTGGCTAGCATGAAGGCAGCCTGAAGTTGTAGGGTCTCCTGCTTGTCCAATGGGGGGCCCCAGCCAACTTGGCCATTGTCTGTTGAGCCTGTTAGAGTCTCTTAGGGCCTACATTGGGTTAAACATCCTTACTACTTATATTCTCATCTGACCCTGTGCTGTGGTCCTTTGGTGTTAGACTGTAAGTTCCCCAAGGGTGGGATTATCCCTTATTTCCTCTCCATCAGCCACAGTGCCCTACACATGCTATGGGTTTCCCAGGACGTGTTTGCTGAGAAACGAACTCTGGAACAGGGATGCCCAGAGGAGATGAGGTGAGTGGTTTATTCATTGGGAGGTGTCTTAGTTTGCCAGAGCTGCTCTGACAAATACCACACAGTTACTTGGCTCAAACAACAGGAATTTATTGTCCAACATCAAGGTCTCGAGGGACCAGGTCTTCTCCCTGGGTGTGTAGTGTCTGGCCCCGGCTTGCTGCACTCCCTGGGGTCTTCGGCTTGTGTCTCTGCCCCTGTCACACGGCCATCTCTCTCTCCTCGTGTCTGCTCCTGTGACTTCCTCTAACTTCTGGTTTCTGCTGACTTCTGGATCCCACTTTCCTCTGCCGTATAAAGACTCCAGACATGTGGGCTAAGGTCCATCCTGATTCGATTTGTCCTCATCCAATTGGATCCTCACAGCCCCTATCACAAAGGAGTCTACACCTTAACGAATAACAACACACTCAAAGATCTTATTTACAAACGGTTCACACCCAAAGGAACACAGATTCAGACTTGAACCTGTCTGTTGGGGGCGGCAGTGGTGGTGGGGTTAGGGCAAGATTCACTCCCCAACAGAAGGCAACAAACGACTGATCTTTATTTACTAAAGTTTAGGTTCCCTTTTAGAGCTCTGCAAGGAGAGTTTGGGGCAGTGTTCGGTTTCTGCTTGGAATGGCTCAGATGCTAAGGCACTGCCCCCCGACCTCCTTTCCGAAGGCCCCTCCACCAGGGGCCCGAGGCCTGCAGCGGGGCATTGCCTGCAGCTGAGCTGGGTGAGCACAGGAAATAGTAGATTTCTTAGAGCTCTCCCAGATGCTCCCAGGCTCCTGGGTCAGCTAAAGGGACAGAAAACCTCTAGTTGCTCCTTAATATGAGCCTTCACTTCCTGTGAAGGGTGAAGTGGAGGTTTAATCTGGGTCCAAGTGGTGACTCGCGGGCTTGTAGGAAGGTGTGAAGCCGCAGATGTCAATCACCCTGGGATTTCCTAATAGACCGTCCTCCCTTCCGTCAGGGCTTAGTCAGCGTGACGACAGAAGGTGGCGGCTTCTGGCCGGCACCTGGCTTGGAAGGCTTGGGCCTCCTGGGCCACAGCTGCTCCCAGACCCTGCGGTGGGTGACAGTCTTGACTTTGGAGCTGCCTGAAGCCATGGGAGGCCCCCACCCTCCAGGCCTGCAGGACAGCAGGAAGCAGGGGTCTTGCCTGATGCCTCTGGCTGTGGCTCTGCAGGGTCAGGTTTCCTCGAGGTCTTCTGGGCCTTTGGCCCTTCATGGTGGCTAGGCTGGGGCTGCCAGTCCAGGCCGGCTGAGTGCCCACAGCCTCAGCTGACTCGGGGCAGAGCTGCCCCACCGCCCCCATGAGGCACCCTGGCAGCTCTGGCTGGTGTCAGCTCCTGTCTGCTCTGCCGACACCCGCAGGAGAGTGGGATATGGAAACAGCAGTGAGGCCTTGGTCCCTTCCCCAATCCCACCATGTCTTAGCTTAGTTAGGATTCCGCAGGCCTGGGTGGGCAGGAGCTTGCTCAGCGTGTGCGAAGCAATCAGGCGACTTTGGGAATCAGTGGAGAGGAGACCATTGTCACTCACCTTCTCCACTGGGACCCCAAATGCCATCTCTTCCATAGGGTGCGTGCCTGTGCGTGTGTCTGGGGTGGGTGGGTGGGCAGACTGAGCTGGGGTGTGGAGAAGGGTTGTTTTGGGGGACCATTTCAGGCCCTGTGCAGGATTCTTGCAGATGTTTGCTCCCTGACCTTCCCTCCGTTATCCCCATTTTACATGCCACGAAGCTGTTCACCTGAGACACACGGCCTGTGTGTGGCGTCTGGACCCTAACCTGCCCTCTGACCCCAGGACAACGCTCCACCCACTGTACCCAATGACGCGTGCCCCGGCCCTTGGAGCCAGGACCCCTCACGGCAGGACCCGGCTGCCTGCCTCTGGCTGACGCTGCCCATCCAGCACGCCATGCCCGGCTGCCGGCTGATGGCCTTGAGTCCATCGCATCCACTGCTGCGTTTGTTTTTCTCTTGGAGCCTCTCCAAGGCTGCCCTTGACCAAGGTCACCAAATGAACATCTCTCTGTCAAGGCACATTTTACATAACAAAAAAATAATTCATTTCTACATGTTACCTTTTTCTAAACGAAAACAGAAAGCACTCTCCTTTCAAACAGAAAGAATGACGTTTATTTTTACTTTCAACAGGTTTTGTGTGCTGTGTGTGTGTGCAGAGGTAGGAGGCCCAGGTGTCTGTCTGGGAGCAGAGGGTCGTCTGCACGCCCGCGGGGTGTCTGCACTAACGTGCAGCGTCTCATCTCCTATGTGCACGGAACGCGCTCTGGCTCCTAGATTTCCGCCTCCCAACCTGGACAGTAGGGGCCAGTGGGTTCCAGCGCCGATGTCCTCTAAGCCTTCTGAAGCCCGACTCGGTTAAAAGAGGCTGTGATAGAAGCTTGATTTCTGGGTGGAGACAGTTTTCAGTGCTCTGCCGATTAGCATTTTATGAAATGGCTGGATTTGGAGTATCTGCCTGTTTTTGTAAAACTGGCTACCTGAACATCCAAAAGTCCACGATATATTATGTGCCCATGATATGAAAGTGCAGGCAGCAATTTTTTTTCATACCTTGCATTATGAAAAGCCATCTCTCTCCTGGCACACTCTCCTTAAAGAACAAGAGCTGTGTGATTGCCTTGTCCTCTCTTTATTTCAGTTGCCAGAAAACTTGGAGCTAAGGTTTGTGCTTAGATGGAGGTCGTTTATCTAGCTTAGCTTTTCTGGTAAAAATATTTGCCTCCCCCGCCTTGTTCTTTGACTCTTGTCTTTTTATTCTTGCTTCAGAGGCTTTTTGATCTATTGCATATTTCTTGTGTAAATCACCCCAAATCTTCTCTGGAAATAGGCCCAAAGGTCACCCCACATTCTTCTCCGTCAGCTGTGGGCCGGCTGGTGGCTGCAACTTGACGATTGGCGGGAGCTGGATGTGTCAGGAAGGAGGATCCCAGCACCCAGAGGATGTGCTGGAGACCTGGGCTTGGCTTACTCACTGCCGCTGACCTCGGTTGTCCCATCTGGGGAAGAGGAACAAGCCCACTGCCCTTCCAGAGCCTGGTGGAAATAGGAGATGAGGTTTGGAAAGGGCTGGGCCAGTGCCTGGCGTGCATGAACTCAGTGAATGTGTGGTCTGCCCTCGGCGGCCGTGGGGCCTGTTGGATCCGGCTGGCCTCTGGGTGCATGACCAGAGCAGCCTCAGGCTTGGGGCACGATGCTCCACGGTGCCCCTCCAATGACACCTGCAGCCATGAGCTGGGCACAGCTGTGGGTGGGCCCAAACCACAGGAGGTCCCAGCTTCACCAAACTTCACGTGGGCTGCATTCATTCATGCACTCGTTCAACACGTGTTTATCAATGGCCTCCCATCTTCCGGGCGCTGTGCTAAGTGCTGGGGATGCAAAATGAGTATGACAAAGTGACTGTGTTCTCGAGGCTGGGAGCCAGGGAGGCTCCATGGAAGCTTCGGGAAAGGGGACATCGGAGCGGAACGTGGGGGACTAGTTAATCTGCTTGGCAGACAAAGCAGAGGCTGTTCAGAGGGCCCTCCAGAAGGTCACTGTGTGGCTGCAACGAGGAGGTGGGGACCCTCACCTAACCCTCAGCTCAGGTCCCAGCACGAGGTCCCGTGCACTGTTTGTGGGTGAGCTGAGAGGAGTGAGCCGGGGCAGGGCCTGGGGAGACCCTGGGCCATAAATGACTCGGAGGTGTCAGGTGACAACTGGCCATGCAGGAAGCCCCATTAGTCCTAGGAAACAGGTGGAAACAGCCCAAGTACCCCTCATGAAGGGAGGAGTAGACACGCTGACACGTGTCCATGCAACACCACGGTCTGCAGCTGCCAAAAAGAGGGAAGTGAGCTTATGGGTGCAGACATGAAAAGAAATCCAAGCTGTATTGTTGAGTGCCAAAAGCACATTGCAAAACAATATATGACATGTGAGACATATGCAAGCAGAGGAAAAAAAACACCAAATACATGTTTCTGTCAATGCTCGTGTGTGTCCCTAATAGCTATGTACATATACATGCCTAGGAAAAGATCAGGAAAGAAAACACACAAGTCATTATTAGTGGTTATTTCTGGACAGCAGGAACTCACTTATCTCATTGTTCGGATCCTTTTCCTAAACATGCTGCTCATTTTGTCATTCTGTGAGTCTACTCAGGGGCTGAGCAAAGTACTTGCAAACCCAGAGAGAGGGCATCCTCGTGGGAAGTGGCGAACACAAGGCTGCTTCTGCACCCTTGGTCCCAATTATATATTGAATGATCCCACCAATCTTCCAAACGTCTCTTTCCAAATATGCGGCTTGTTTTCTCCTCATTACCGACCTCCGTTTTCTGCTGGAGGGGTTGGCGTGTGTTTTGGCGGCTGGCACTTTCCTGGGCTCTTACGGCAGGTGCCGCCTGTCTTTGTTGGAGGCCGCGTGCTGGTGAACGTGCTCTCTGCCTCCAGGCATCCTCCTCGGCCCCCCGGAAGGTTTGCCTGGTATATAATGCCAGCGGAATGCACACACCACGCAGCGGGCCGACGTCTGGGGCTCAAGATAGACGGGTGAGGGGTGAGCAGGTGCCTCCTGCTTGGCAGAAAATCTGGGGCTGCCTCAAGGGGAAAGGTGGTGAATTTGGGGGTCCGTGTTTGATTAGAAGGGCTATGTATGTGGTTCTTAGAGAATTAGATGAAAAATAGAAGTACTTTTCAGATGACATCAGGCTGAGAAGTCTGTGACCATGTTGGATGATGGGGTGTGGTAATAGATAATGTCTAAAAAGGTGGCGTTTCATAAGGAAAATTTGTTTGGCTCCCAGAAGCCAGTTGCTTGAGTACAAAGATGTGTCTGAACAATGGCAAGTGTGTCAAAGGCCGGAGACTGGGGTGGGGAAGTGCCCAATTCACTCGGGGAGGGGGTGGCTGAGCTGCACGGTATGAATGAAAACATAGGAAGTGGAATGGAATGAAGGTACTGACGGGGTCCTGGAATATCCTCTTCACCTCTGGGCAACCCACTTCCCAAAGCCCGGTGGGTGGAAGTAATTTCCAAGGAGTCCTATTCTACTCAAGGAAAGAACTTCCTAGCAGCCAGAGGTGCTGGAGGATAAAATGGGCTCCCTGGGACCAGAGTGAGCTCCCTGTCACTGGGTGTGTGCAAGCAAAGCCCCCCAACAGGGAGCCAGCTTTACAAGGCCAGGCACCATGTCTGTGTTTTTCTTCTCTTTGTTCCCAGCCCTGGCACCTCACGTGACTCAGAGGGGCTCCGTGGCACATGCCCAATTAGTGAATTTTTGCATCTTACAAATCTGGAGAAATATTGGATGCCGCAGAATATTCCTTCCAGTCCTGGGTCCTGTGGCACGTTGCAATACCCCCCTTGAGGGAAGAAGTGTGTTTTTGTTTCCTACTGTTGCGGTAGCAAATGACCACAGGTGTAGTGGTTTAAACAACACCAATTTATTTTCTTGTCATTCTGGGTTCGGAAGTTGGAAATCAGGTTCTTTGGGCCAAGAGCAAAGTGTGGGCAGGGCTGGCTCCTCTGAGGTTCCAGGGGGGCACACATGCTGGCCTTTTTCAGCTGCTAGTGGCTGCCCAAAGTCCTTGAACAACTGTGTTGTCCCCTGTGGAGGGTTTGTGGGGTTTGTCAAGGCTTCTTCCATCTTCAGAGTACATCGTTCCATCTCTGCATTCGCCTTGACGTTGCTTTCTCCTCTGACCACCCACCCCATACCATGTCCCTCTTGTTATACCAGGCCCACCCAGACAACCTCAGATGGTCTCCCAGCTCGAGATTCCTTACTCAGTCTCGTCTTCAGAGTCCCCTTCTCCATGTAGGTTAACATGGACAGCTTCTGGGGATGGGGGCCTGGGCGTATTTGGTGAGGGGGTGCACTATTTAGCTCCCACAAGGCAGAAGAGAATAAGACTGGAAAGGGAGTATTAGGGCCCAGCCATGCTCAGGGAATGGAAGAGATTGGAGCTAATGAAGGAGACTGAGGATGACACCATGAAGGTCAGAGGGTCCTTGGCCACATGGTGACCCAGAAAGCCAGAGAGGCAAGTCGGAAGGAGAAGGGGGCGGTCAGTGGAGAGGAAGGGAAGGGACTGGTCTGAGTTTCCCACATTTAGTATCCTCAGTGCCCAGAGCCTGGCTTAGAAGAGAGGCTCACCGAATATTTTTGGAATGAATGAATGGATGAATGAATGAATGAATGAACAAATCTATGAGGATGCTGCTATCTCCTTTGGGGAGAGCTGTGTTGACAGTTCGTGTCCATCTTCTCAATTCCAAGCTCATTAGATCCCCAGGGGAAGCTGAAGTCAGGCTGGCCAGGGCTTGTCTGAGAAACGAGCTGGGGGCCTGAGTGGCTGTCCTTCCACCGGCTCCGTTTCAACACTGGAGGAGACCTTCAGAGTTACAGGCCTGGTGGAAGGTCTCCTGGAACCCAGAGAAAAGGTGAAGGTGCATCGGCTAGAATCCTTAAGGGATTTTGGTGTGCAACCCCAAGTGAGAACACTGTGAGGTTTAAGGCGATTGGGGTTTGTCCCACTTTCTGCAGGAGATGATGTGAGATGCTGAAAGCATAGCATTCATTTCTATAAGCCAAGGAAATAGATTCCACTCCAAGAAGCAAGCTTGTTATTATGCAGAAAACTTTCTCTGTCTTCCAACTTTCCCTGCTTATGAGAGACCCCAAATGTCCCTGTTTCCCAGCTATAACCTAATACCTGGGGATGATTAAAGGGCAGAGATGGAAACTCCCACGATGAGCTCTTTTCTGACTACCTTCCCCCTTTCTGCACCCAGCAGAGGATGGCTTTTCCTTGCTGCTTATGCACCAGAGCTGCTGCAGCCCTTCGTGTTTAATTATATTTGTTCACACAATAAACATGGGATAAAATTTACAGCACCCCCTGACATGGCTGCTGCAGCTGGCTGGGCTGGATGACTATGTTGTCCCCTGCATACGTTGTGGGATCTGTTAAGGCTTGCACAGACAAAAGGATGCTACTAATCCCCAAGCTCTTTATGCTCTTCTGCCCCATTGGAAACACACACACACCAGCCTTTTGTTAAGGATTTTGATGCCAAGTATCTTAGAATTCAGAGACAAGCATTTATTTCTTAGAGAAAATGCCAAATAAACCATATGCGTAAGGTTTTATGTTGACTCTTAGTAGGGGAGACCCCAGGCTGTTGGTGAGTTGGTTGGCTCATTCATTTGTGCGTTCATTCATTCATCAGCTATCTGGTGTGGTCTTGTATGTGCCAAGTATTGTGAACACAGCGTGAGAAGGGCCCGGCCTCTGTCTGCTTCCAAGGACCCCTCAGATGGGAGCCCGTGGGGTGAGAAGCATGCAGACACCTTCCCTGCATGTGGAAGATGAGGTCGGAGAGAGGCCCTCAGGCTCACAGGTGGACTGGATGATAGTCTGGGGGGCAGAGGCCTCCCAAGGAAGCGTGGTGGGTTACATCTTGAAAGAGGATGAACAGTTTTCCAGGTAAAGAACTAACAGATGGGTCAAAGAGCAGAACCCACCCTGGGCCTGAAAGTTGGTTCACGTGTCAGTGCAGGGTGCACGTGGGAGCGCAGGGAGGTGGGGGGAGGTAGCCGAGGCAGGTGGCGGAGAGGCAAGTAACAGGAGCTGGTAAAGGGATGTACACGGAGGAGCAGCTTGGTCAATGGGAGGGAACGTGGCAGGAGAATTGGGGGATGAGAGCCTGGAAGCTGCGAGGCTGGAGGGCAGGGAGGGGATGGGCTAGAGGCTGGGCACAATCTAGGCAGGCTGGAGCTCAGCGTAGTGAAGCCGGTGGAGGGCAGAGGGCAGCCTTGCAGGGTACACGTTTAGGAGGGTGAGGGAGAGAACCAGGTGCCCACCTGGGGAGAGGGTGTGCAGCATTTCATCCCGACAGTGGATGGGCACAACCGATATGGGGTGAGGAGGTGATCCAGGAGCTGGAGTCAGATGAGGGATATGAGAGATGGACCATGGAGGGAAAATCCAAGAGGCCAGGGAGGGTCTGGAGGCAGGGGGGCTGCAGAGGGAAGGCGATCCCGGGGAGGGAGCAGCAGCGTCACTGAAGTTGGTGGCTGTGGGTAGGTCAGGCTGTGGGAAGACAGCGAACAGTCCCTGAGCTTTGTCGGGGAAATGGGACAGGTGCAGAGGCTGGGACAGTGATCAAGGGGTGCATGGGACATGACCAAGGGGGTCAGTGGGGACACTCTCCTTTCTCAAGGAGCAAGAGCTTTGAAGGATTCAGGGTTGAGGACGAGTTGTTCCAAGGTGATTGCATCATCCTGTTCTAAAAATGGTGCATCCTTCATTCTGCAGCCAAATTTGGATGCTTGACTTAGGATGTTTCCCTTTCCAGGACTTTCCTTCACGTCCTGCTCCTCCTTCTGCCTTCACCCCTATCCGCTCTTCTTTCCAGCACGGGAGCCCAAGTTGAGTTGACATCTCCCTTGGGTACCTTATTTGAACCCAATTGTATTTTGATTTTTACAGCCCTTTTGGCCTTGACACTGGAGCTCTAGGTTGTGTGACCATCTTGCTCCCCCTCTGTTGTCACTGCTTATTCAGGAAGAGGGACAGTGTGTCCTTGTCTCCTCACCTCTGCCCTGCAGAGAACACAGAGGAGGCCCAAATAGATGGTGACCGCTCTGGTTTGGGAGAGTCCATGAAGACCTCGACTTTTTCCAGGCATCTTCTGGCACCTGTACTCCCTCCTCACGAGGTGTGCCCGAGGCCCAGCGATTTTATAAGCAGAGGGAGGATCTGAGCTCAGTGACTTCCCAGAGGCCAAATGGTTTGAGGAGAGGGGTGGGGGGAGCAGCCCCGGCCAGCGGAGCTGACACGTGATCAGGGGAGCCAGTCTCATGGACCTGAAAGGACTTTCATCCGCAGGGAGTCACCATGGAAAGTGCTGGAAGCCTTAGCCTGGGGTGGGGGTCATGGAGGGGATGGATGGCTGAGGGCAGGGATTCTCGTCTAGCTGCTGTCCCTGCACCCAGGCTTCCTGCTTTTCTTCTTCAGACACTAAGAACAAAAACAATAAACATAAGTAGAAATTAATACTCCAAATGATGAAAGGGAGAAGTCAGCTAGAAAAGAAAACTGGTTTAGGCAGAGTGAAAACTAGGAAAAAGGATTAACAAGGATAAACTTTTCAATAATCTAAGACAATCTAAAAGGAACACTTGGCTTCGGGGGCCGGCCCCAAGCTTGGGTGCTGGGACACTGGGTGACCCAGTGCTGAGAAATGGTGCCAGGGCCTTGGCCTCTGCCCTGTTCCCATCAGTCCCTCCCTTTCCTGGAGGCTCCCTCTTCCCCTGCTGCTGCTTTATTCTAGAACCCAGGGACACAGGCCAGCGGAGAGTGTGCCAGCTGGGGTGAAAGGCCCATGTCCTCTGGGCAAAGTCTCCAGGACAAAAGTCACACAGTGGGGTACATTTGGAGGCTGCTCAACACTGTTGTCAGTGTCATCAAGTGCAAACTTGGGCAACATGGGGGTCAAACACTCAAATGCCACAAGGCTGTGAGTGGCGTTTGATTTGCTGGAAAGACCTTACTGACCTGGATTATGCAGCGACTTGAAATGTGGTCATGTTGGCGCTGAATACCAGGTAGCTTCTCTTCTCCGTGTCTTATTTTATGAAATGCCCACATGGTGAACCCCATGGTGGCTAATTTTTCCAATTATGTTACTTGGTGCCACTCACATAAGAAAAGCATGTGATATGTATTCTTTTTTTAATTCCTGCCAGGAAAAAGTTGGTCTTGATGAAACAATCCCCATGCTTCCTCCCCCATGTCAATGAGAAGTGGGCCTGCTTCCCTTTTTGCATTGTCTTATAGGAAGCTCTCTGGGAAACTTGGTTCAAATGTAATAACATTTTATTTCAGGGAATTGGGGGAATTATCTCTGACTTTATTTTATACAGTTTCAGCTTCTCCCCTTTGCCTTTATTTTGGGCTTTTTTTTTTTGCATGTGTGTGCCTATTATAAGGCACTCAATTACTTTTTTAAATAGGCAGATTGAAATGGATACATAAATAGACAATATGGTTATTCTAAAGTCTTGCACTTAAGTACAGAAAAACCCAGCTGCTGAGGATAGTTGGATGGGAGTGTTGGTTTAGCAAAAGCACATCTGAAAATGACCAGCGGAGTCAGCAGGCTGTAAATAGAGAGTGAGCCGGGGCAGTCGTGTGGCGGCCCAGTGTCCTTGGGCTCGGAGACTGAAATGACCGTCCAGATCCGAAGGCAGGAAGGCGCTGGCTCCCCTGAGCTGTGCCCGGGACAGATCGGCTTTGGAGTGCGGCCCTGGGTCCTGGGCTGAACCTTAAAGGGGACGGGGACAGGCTGGCGAATTCAAGCCGATGGAAGGCACTGGTCAGGGAATGGGAAGGCCTGACTGAGGGGTCCATGTCTGAAGGGGCTGGGCTGACTTGGGTTGACTTGTTCTGGGTGCTCCCAGGGCGAGGAGCGGGGTGCTGGCTCAGGACGGAGGTTTCCCGGGTGATCAGCACCTGAAGTGACCGTTGGTGAAGGGGACCCAGTCAGTGGTGTCCGAGAGGATGCGCTGGGCCAGGATTCCAGGGGCCTCCAGAAGGGTGTTGTGCAAACAGCGGGGCCGTATCTCGAGAAACCTCAGCAGAGCACCCAGCCACTCAGGGATTCCGGGAGCTGGGAGGGGTGTCCCAGGGTTTGCTCCCATCTCCCTGTTCTCCATCCTGCCCTGTGCAAGCGGGACGGCAGGACCCTGGGGAAGAAGGAGAGACTAAGGCCTGGGTAACATTGGGAGGGATGGAGGAGGTGTGTAGGGTGGGAGGCCCTGCTTAGCTCCCTGTTTCTGGAATTGAGCCTTTCTTGACCCTGCCAGTCATGTCTGCTGGAAATACAAGGCTGGGCATTGTCCTCCTGCATCCATTGATTCCTGTCCTTGAAAGTTCTTCTGTCTGGTTTTGGCCTCAGAAAGGTCCCTAATTCAATATATATTTTTTGGTCTACTTTCGTGATTTTGCCTTATTAGCTTCTGTGCTTAGGGGTGAGCAGAGAGGGTGGTAAGTTTATGGATGTTGACCTCAGGGCTGGGAATGTAACCCTGGAGATCTGTCCTAGGCTGTCACTGGGACATCCGGTGACGCAGTTGCACACACGTTTACTGAGCCCGGAGGCGGCAAAGCTGTGGAAGCCACCGGCTCTTGACTTCAGGGAGGTGCTGAGGCCTCAGGGGACATAGCCTCATGGACCTGGGTCACGGCAATGTGCGCTGACTTCCACGAGAGAAACGTTTGGGGGTCAAATGTGAGCCTTGCCGAGTCCCCTGTGCTTGGGCGGAGTTGCAAGGAGAAGGCAACCCCTGTGTCCACCGTCCAGACAGTCGGGGGCCTGGGCACACATGTCCCCTGTGCTGGCTGCAGGACAAAGCTCCGTTTCCTTCATTTTATTGCCTTTGTCATTCAGGGTCCCGTCAATGGTATCCTGACCGTTCGTTCCTAACAGGAAAACCGATTTTTCAAACTTTCCAACTGGACCAGGTTTCCCGACACTGATTTACCCTTTAATACTTTCCAGCTTTTTAATCCAATTTACCAGCCATTCTAGAGCAAGCATTTAATTAAGCCCAAGAAAGGAGCTGGCAATAATAATAAAATCGAAGGGAGGAGAGAGAAGAAGGAAGCCCAGAGGAGCCATCGCAAGGTAGAAGCATTCAGAAAACCCGTGAAGGAAGGAGAATGGATGGAGAGGGCTTTGGGAGAGAGAGAACAAGGCTTGCATCTCTCCTGGTTACGGGCCATTGTGGAGAAGAAAGGGTGGGTTCCGGGCAGCTTCTGGGGTGAAAACCCCTTATTTCAGTATTCCTCTCCACGGCTCAGCCTCCCGCTTAAGATGCTTCTGGAATCAAAGACTTCTCTTGAGTCCCAAGTGAACCCACCACCCCTGCTCAGAAAGCAAGCCCGCCCGCCTCGTTGCCCCTGACGGCTTCCGGCCCCCACCAGGGGAGCAACCTGGACATGGGAATGAAGCCATGGACAGTTTTCTCAGGACCCTACTAACGTGGCATGGCCTGGGTGCCCACCGCCATTGCATCCAAGCCTTTTCAACAAGGGGCCATTTGTCACCGTCATCGGTTTCAGGAAGCGCCCCTTGAGTGGCTCCGCTCCTGGTTAGAGGTGCCAGCTTCTCACGGCCCTGAGGGTGGCCTCATCATCTCCTTTTCAGTATGGGGGCAGCCAGGCACAGGCGGCAGCTCCCTAGGGTGCCAGGGGGTCCCGGGCACTGCCAGGCCCCAAGAAGGCAGAGCTGGGATCTGGGCAGAACAGAGCGGTGGAGACGGGGTAAGGAGCCCAGAGCCCTTCAGGGCCACTGATGGGCTCAGGGACAGGGGGGAAGGGGTGGGCTGGGCTGGGCCTGGGCACTGAGAGGCCCTCTCTGCATCCCCTTATCCAAAGTGGCTGTGGCAATCTGTTTTATGTGTCAGTATTCATGTCTGGCTTTTTGGAGCAGGGACAGGTTTTCCATTGCTTCAAAAACTGTCAGGGTAGCAAGGCTTTAATCCCCCGCTCCCTCTGCCACCTGCACCTGCCTCCCCACTCCCTGCCAGGCTGCACCCCTGAAGGGCACGGACCTTGTTTGCTGTGTTCCTTGCTGGGTCCCCACTCCTGCAACCTTGTTTGCTGTGTTCCTTGCTGGGTCCCCACTCCTGCGACCGTGCCTAGAAGTGTCGGCGTTTGATACTTAGCTGATCCTCCATATTCGCGGGTTCGCTATTTGTGACTTCTCCACTCACTGACATTTATTTAGAAACCCCCAGGTGCCAGGACATGGAAATATCTTTTCGGGGCCACCATGCCACCCACTCTGCTCAGCCTAAAACGCGGGTTGGAGGGGACCCCAGGGGCCGCTGCCCACTCGGCCGAGCCTGCCCCAGCAAGGCCTTGCCCTGGCCAAGGACCCGGCTGCAGAGTGGGGTTTCCAGGGAACGTCCTGTCTGGGGCCCCAGACTCCCCTCCAGGCCACGCAGCTGTGCACCTCCAGGGACACTAAAGTACCAAGTGGGGTGGTGAAGCTGAGGTCTGGGGGCTGTCCGGCAGTGCCACTGTCCCCGAGAGTCCAGGCTTGACCTTGTTATCTCAGAAGGGAGGCGCATGGTGCCCCCAAGAGGGTCCTGGACCATGTCCTCGGGAGCCTGGGTTGAGCCCCCACCTGCATCCTAGGTGGCCCCGAGAGCACCCCCAGCCTCTGTGGGCCTCCCTGATCTCACCTGCAGCGGGAAGAGTTAGGATCCCACCATCTCTACTCTGACAGCTGTGCTCAGCCTACATTGGCTCAGGCTTGACTGGGGCTGTCGGGGCGATGAGCTGGCGTTCAGAGTGGCCCTCTGGAGACAGCGAGAGGTAACACCAGCCTGACTCGTGGCTCTCGTGGAGAGGGGCTGGCCAGATGTCTCTTTATCATAAGGCACAAAGCTGCTCTCATGTCTCGACGATTCATCACGGATTCTGGGGCGCCCCAACAAAAAGCTGCTGACACGTCTCTCCAGCAGGGCTGAGTTCTCACTGCGTTTGCGTGTCCTTTTTCAGGGCAAAGAGCTGCGTGGCTCTGTTTTTATTTCTGGGCATTGTGGTGCCAGGCCCTCTGTCCCCATTGAAGCCTTTGCTGAGGACACCCATTGTTCTGGGGGGTTTTGTCTTTTTTTCCCACTTTGAGTTTTGTTTTCCTTGACAGACATTTGTCTTTGCTACAATCAATTATGCTTTTCCCACCATTTTACATCTTTTTTTTTTTCTCTGTTTTAAGTACCCCTAAGAAAAGGATTGCTTTTTAAATTTGACCAGGGGTAGTTTGAAAGCCTAGAAGGGTTTTGAGGGCTGGGCTTCATTGTCTTATTTTCTCCTTTTATGTCTCTATTCAGAGTCGTCTTCTCTTTTGATTCTTCTTTGAACTTTGGCTTACACATGCAAACACAATGAACTCCTCCTTCTTTTACCTCTGAGGGGAGTTTCAAAATTCAGCTTTTATTTTCTACCAACAGAAAAAGAAACATTTGCTTCAAGACGTACAGTTTTAATCTTTTTGGAACTCAGCATACTTGGGAAAGGTAGGAAATTAATCTTGTTTTTTCTACATGGGCTGTTTTTGTATGACTTATGGTCCAGATAAAACGTGAGGCCTTTTGTGCATATGGAAAAAAGATAGCAGGATTTAAACAATGCAAATTGATGACTTCACCATATCTTTTAAAAAATTAAGCGGTAATGAGTTCTACCCCGTGCCAGATGCTGCACTTGGCTGCTCATACGTATTAGCTTCTTTAATCCCTGCAAGCTTAGTGGAATCTTCTGTCTGCTGAGTGAGAAGGAGGCTCTGCAGTAAATTCCGTTTCTGCAAGCCCCACCGCAGAGCCTGTTTAACTGGTTCTGGAGGCTACACGTCTTTCCCTGAGGCTCACCTCTGGTCCACATCCATCCTTCATTCCTTCTCCTTCTTTCCTTCCCCATTCATTCAGGGCTAATGATGCCCTCCACGCACCTGTTTGCCGTCATGCCCAAAGCCTGCGTTCCCTGCTGCCCAGGGCTCCCCAGTT
>PVKY010006990.1:0-15370 GCA_004027775.1 Bradypus variegatus | reverse complement strand
TGGATCCGCAGGTTTCACTTACAGATTTTATGCTGTGTTCTCAGGCATTCCTCCCAATTCAGGTTGGTATGTGATGAATGGACGGTCTCGTTTGTCCCCCTGCAGTTATTCTGGATTATTTACTAGTTGTTTCTGGTTTTTTTTAGTTGTTCCAGGGGGACTACTTAGCTTCCACTCCTCTCTATGCCGCCATCTTCCCATATCGAATGATTAGTTTTTAAAATGAATGAATAAATGAGTCCCAAAGGGAAAGCAGCTATGCTTAAGCATGGCATTCTTCCTTCCTTTGAATTCAGTAATCAGAAAACTCACTTCTTTCATGATGCTCCAGTGGAAATCCTTATACATGGAAACCTGAGGATTGGGGAATAAGTGCTCCCCCAAAGTGATAGGGAAAATGTAAAAACCTATTATCAAATATCTCAAGACCAATGTTGGTCTTCAAGACTGGGTAAATGGAGGAAAGATTAGTTTCATGCAAAATCTCCCAGGTGAAGAACAGAACCCAGGTTTTTATGACTAGCTCAGAAAAAGGAATAAAACAACACTCTGTGTTAGGATGGAGGGGATACATTTATGTAAAAAGTCATCTTGAAACAATACACCTTTGGTCTTTAAGACTGGGATAAGGGAAGGAAAAGTAATTACTCCTAGGAAAGAATAAAATTCCCATATCTTGAAGACTAAGATATAAAAGGAGAATATTTGTGGTTAAGAAAAGAAGAAAGAGAAGTGATTGAGATTTTATGAAGTGGAAAAGAAAAAAATAGCATTATATACATAGCTTCTTGAAGAACTTCCCAGAGCCTTTAGTTTTTTTTAAGGATAATCTCTTGAAAGGAAAAAAGAAAAGAAAAGAAAAAAGAGTGAATGAAAACATTTTGGTGGAAAAGGTGGAGATTTATTTGTCTTCCAGCCTGTGCATGGTTTGTAGCTACATGCATTGCATCCCTTTGGCTCTGCCATTGTAATTGCTCCTTTCAAAGCCTCAAAAATCCTAGAGATGAATTAAGCATCAAGTCAAATTCTGTGTCATATTAAACTCCAGACTGATAAATCAAACTTGCTGCCCAACCCCAGAAAGCTGGCCAGAAGTAAGTGGTGATCAGGTTTTATTAGATTATCTTGGAGATAAGATTATAATGAAAAATACTTAAGAGCAAATTCTTTTTTTATTGTAAAATAACACATTTATTACTTAAAAAAAATAATGTATAGAAGGCTTTAATTTGAAAAGTAACTTCCCTCCCCACACACACTTCAGAACACCAGCAATGTGCCCCAATTCTACTTTCCAGAGGTAGCCACTGTTAACAATTAAGAACTAATTCTTAGGTCATTCATAAAATTACATTATAACCATGTACTTCAAATAAAGAAAGTTGGAAGTGGTAATTGTATAGGAATGAGAATAATGGATAATAGTTAATGTGATTGTGTCTTAGGGAGAATTTATTTTTATGTAATGTATCTTGTATAATGGCTGTTTACCTTCCCCTCATGATGGCCAAATATAGAGGGAAAGAATTTATTACCATGCATTGTGTGTTGGGCTGTCATCTAAGGCCATGGTTCCACATAGGTTCACTCAGGGCAGGAGAGGGGCAGGGAGCTTCAGTGTCTGCATGTGATTTGGTCCAATTCTCTGGATGAGAGCTGTCTGAAACTGCAGGAAGACTGGCTGCTGGAGTGCCAATTTCAGGCTGGGTACAGATAACTGTCTCAGTTACAGTCAGGCTCATAGGAAAAGAAAGGTGAGTCCTGTAAGATTTGATGGTTTGTATAATAAGAAGAAAATAAACAGCACCCATCATTTCTATCTTGACAGAACAGAAATGCAGTTAAAAAGTCAAAATTTTTGCATACGCTGTGTCTGTATTCTAAAGTCTGAGTGATGTAACCCATCAGGACCTTCTGCTTGTAACTGGTCTCCAGGTCTCTCCATTCTTGTTTTCCTCCAATTTATTCTCCATGTAGTAGCCAAATGAATCATATCACCTTTCTGATTAAAGTCCTTAATGCCTTCCTATTGCACTTACAAGAAAATCTAAACCCTTTGCCAAGGCTTTCAAGACCCCAGTGTAATCTGGATCCTGTCTCCCTTTTGCTTCTCACCAGCCCCTCTTTGCAGCTATCCTCCAGGCACGTTGACTTTCCTCCATACAGCCAAGCTCATTTCTGACTTGGGCCTTCCCATGTTGCTCCTCAGTCTTCTTGTGGCCAACTTCTACCCATCCCTCAGGTCTCAGCTTACGCATAGTTTCTCAGAGAGCTGTTTCCTCACTCCCCAACCTAATCTATGTTCTCCCTGTAATTCTCTCTGATGGTACTACGGTTCTTTGCCTTCATAACATTTGTCACAATTTGTAGTGACATATCTATTTGTCTCTTTACTTACTTAATGTCAGTCTCCTGCACTAGTCTGCAAGGCCTTTGGAGGCCAGGCTCTTGCTGATTTTGCTCACTATTTTATATCCAGCTCCATGAAAGGAAATGGGCAGGCATGGCCCCTTGAGAAGGATATAGCCAGTGGACCCCAGAAGTGAGGCACTTGATATCAAGGTTCCTATTCTGTGTTGGGACACAGAGATGGGATGATCAGAGAAATTATCAGAAAAGCTGAGTCCACCTGGCTGGAGGGATGGGGAAAGTGACAGTGGTAACACCTATGAGGAACATGTAAGCACTACTAGGGGATACCCAGAGACTAACATGCATAGGGACTGGGCTTCCTGAAGTCAGGCAGGCTGAGTGTTTGGACTATGGCATAGGTGTGAAGAGCAGTGCAAGAACATGAGAACCTCTGGATTACATGAATCAAGGAATGTGAATGTAGAAAAAAAGTTTAATTAATTATAAAGTCTCCCTCTCCTTCTTTTGGCTTATTTCCAAATTTATTTAATTCTTCTCTTATAATGTGGTAGTCATTCATTCATGAGTTCAAATTTATCCAAAAAACATTCACTGCAATATGATATGCTTTTGTAGGGCTAAAAAGACACAATCTCACTTCTATTCTTTAGCAACTCAGCATCTAGTATGGGAGTTTTAATATGGTAGAGACATACACTCAAATCATTAAAAGATACAGCCGTCTATGATAAATACACTAAGAAGAGCAGAAAAATGAAGTGTTCTAATATTTCAGTTACATAACCAGTGGAACCCTGATTTATTTACTTTTAGAGCATTTCTTAGTACTTAGCCTGTAAATTATAAGTGCAGAACTAAAATAACTCAACCAGGGTTTTTTTCTAAAATATTAAAAAAAGCCCAATACTGCATAGGCCCTCTCTTATTTTTCCAGAGCTGCTATGACAAATACCGCAAAATTGCTTGGTTAAATAACAGGAATTTTTTGGCTCATAGTTTTGAGGCTAGAAGTCCCAAATAAAATATTGGCAAGACTTGCTTTCTCTCAGAATCTAGCAGTCCTTGGTGTTCTTTGCTTCTCTCTGCCTCCCACTCAAATGGTGATGTCCTCTCCTTTTTTGACTCCTGTGACTTCTGGTCTCTCTTTAGAAGGACTTCAGTAATCTGGATTAAGGCTCATCCTGCTTCAGTTGGCCACACCTTAACTAAAAATAATATCTTTGAAAGGCCCTAATTACAGTGAGCTTACACCCACAGGGTGTGTTGTGAGTGTTGGGTACATACTTCAACCTACAACAGGACCTGACCAATCAGAACATGTCTGACTAATCAATAGGACTCCAAACCAATTAGAACAATTGTTGGTCAGATACCAGCTTCAACAGATACTGAGCACCTGTCATGAATTGGGTACTGTCTTAAAGGGGTTCTTAGTCTGGTTATAGTGCTAAAAGTGAGCCAGGAATTACAAATAATTTTCAGTTTTTAAACCAAATCAAATTGATAGGTAGTGGCTCCAAGGATGACTGAGTAAAGGATTCTAAAGCTGTTTCTAGGCTCCGTGTGAAAGAATGTGGTGATTGAAAAATGTCATGGATGAAGAAGGGAAAATTGTGGCACATGTGCTATGTATTTGCTATGTGTCATGTGGCCCCTCCCATTATCCACAAATCTTCAGTAAAACTAGACAAATCATATTAATTGGTCCATTGGATTTTTTTTTCCCTGAAGTCGTGAAGGGGCTGAATTTTGGATCAAGGCTGGCAAGGTTCCAAAGCAGTAACTTCCCTTGTAGGTGATAAGTGCCCATTAAATGATAGATATCACCATCTACGCTGTTAGTGCTTTAGTAGATATATGAACAAGCCATAAAAAGGGCATAGAGGAGGGAGAGCTAAGTTGGCCTGAGTGGGTCTGTCCTTAATTACACTGCCCTAAAACAAATGTTCCAGCTCTAGACTTGTTAAGAAGAAGCCTTTGTTTAAATCTCAGAGCCCAGAAAGCATTTTATTGTCTAGATTCTAGAAAGTTGTGTAAGCTGGAAGTCTGTATGAATCTGAGCTGGATGAGCCCTTGTGTTTTATTAATGGATGCTCTGGGAATATAAACATGTTTGTCTTTATGACAAACCATGCAGCTCCTGATCCC
Organism: Bradypus variegatus; assembly: GCA_004027775.1. NCBI lineage: Eukaryota > Metazoa > Chordata > Mammalia > Pilosa > Bradypodidae > Bradypus > Bradypus variegatus. Next base: position 10,849 of record PVKY010006990.1, on the reverse strand, counting down.
CGTATCAGCAATGAGAAGCGAATATGCCACTTGTACAGGTCCTTTTTGCACTTCCTGATCCAAATGCAAGCCTTATTTCACAGGTTCCTTGACATTTGCATTTAACACAGAAATAATCTCTGCTGAGCAACACTTTTGCTTTTCTCACTGCTCTTATTGCTATTTGCTATAGTATGTTTTGCTTTCTTTATCTCATACTTGTTATTGCTTCTTGACTCTCTCTTTGGCACCAGTGTAGCAGAGGTTACTACTCTGAGCCAGAGAAAGCTCCACTAGCAGAGTTTGGATCTGTCCATGTCCTGTTGAGAGATGTTGGAATGACTTCCAGAAATATACCTGCAGAGGGACTGAAGAGCCTCCAGAGAGGGAATTACCTTAAAAATAATGGAAAGTCTGTAAGTCAGGACAAGCTGGGCTCAGGAACAAAGCTTTTGACCCTAGATGAGAAAGGCAACTTGCACCTGTATGGAACATTTGTTAAACAATTGTTGATAGCACATTTTTTATTATTGTATTATTTTTTAACAGTAGTTATATTTGATACAATTGATGAAAGATTATTCAAATAGTATTAACTATCATCCATAATTTATATTACATAATTTATATTTTTTCCATATATCTCCCTAATTTTAACACCTTGCATTAATGTTGTACATTTGTTATAATTCATGAAAGACCATTATCCTTGTACTATTAACTATAGTCTTTCATCTATAACAGGGTTCACTGTGTTGCAAAGTACTATGTTTCATCCTTCAAGTTTTATTCTAGTAACATATGCATCCTAAAGTCTTCCCATTTAACCACATTCACTTATACAGTTCAGTGCTGTTAACTACATTCATGATCATTTCCAAACCTTTACCATCAGCCTATATAGAAAATCTGTACAAGTTAAGCATCAACTCCCCATGCCCTAACCCCAATCTATCTCCTGGTAACTTATATCCTAGACTCTAACTCCATGAGTTTGCCAATTATAATTAGTTCATAATAGTGAAATCATATATTTGTCATTTTGAGTCTGGCTTATTTCACTCAACATAACGTCCTCAAGGTTCATTCATGTTGTCACATACATCAGAACTTCCTTCCTTTTTACAGCTGAAAAATATCCCATCATATGTTGATACCACATTTTGTTTATCTGTTCATCAGTTGATGGGCACGTAGGTTGATTCCCTCCTTTGGCAATTGTGAATAATGCCACTATGAACATTGGTGTGCAAATCCCTGCTTTCAGTTCTTCTGGGTATATACTAAGTAGAGGAATTGCCAGGGCATATGGTAATGCTATACTAAAGCAAAGTTTTAAATCAAACTTTAAAATGTACAATTTTATTTTACTTTGTTCACATCAGGAGAGACTCTCCTGGAATATACTTTATTACTAAAAATACCCTTTTCAAGGACAGATTTTCTCTCTTTCTCCTATCCTGTGTAACCTGGCTGTTCTGGTCTATCTGCACTGTCTCCTAGAAACTCTAGTTCCTGTTCTTCACAACTAAAACTGACATTTCCCACATTCTACTCACACTTAGTTATTTTTATCAGTCTTCATATCTCAAGAGTATGTTTTAATTAGCTAGTCTGATACCAGGCAAGTTGCTACTGGCTTATTGTGACTTGCAGTGTTGCTCCTCTTGGATGACCTACATAGATGTAAAATAACTACAGAGATGTTAATCATAACTCCAGAGAAGTAGCAAATAGTTGAGATTTCAGGTATTGTAGACTACCGAAGGAATGATATTAATAAAAAAGAAGCGCTTACAAAGTACTTACTACATGCTAGGCATTGTTCTAAGGGCTTTGCATATATATATTTGTTTAATCCTGACAACAACTCTATGGAATAGGAACTGTTTTATCCTTATTTTAGGTATGAGGAAATTGAGGCAATTAGAGAGATTAAGCAACTAGTCCAAGGTCTCACAGCTGGGAAATGGCAGAGCTGGGATTTGAACTCAGGCAGTCTACCTCCTAGGTCTGTGCTTTTACTCAGTGACATTTTTTCACAGGGAAAAGGGCTGTTAGAGCCTCTCAGATTACATCCACAGGATAGTCCTATCTACCTTCTCTTTCCCCTCAAATAAAGCTGCTTCAAAGTGAGAGGTACTGTGTAGCTTTTTTCCTGACACTAAGAAAGTCACTTCATTTTTTAGAGCTCAGTTTTCTCTTCAATGAAACAGGGAGACTGGGACTAGATAGCCTCTAAGATCCTGTCCTGCCTACTAAAATGCTGATCTCTTGGCAAATGGGGGAAGAAGCACTTCAGATCTTGTTTCCTGGACCCCTTCAGGGCTGCAGCGCTGATGCTGAACAGACACCTGGAAAGAAATGGTACCAAGAAATGAAGGTTAGAGCTCCAGGAAACGTCAACCTTTATCTAAGAAACTGAAAAGAAACACATTTATTAGATGCCTACTGTGTGCTATGTGGTTTAAACAGATTATGTAATCTCATTGTCACAGCAAGCCTGTGAAGTAAGTAGGATTGTTTCCATTTAAGTATGAAGTTGAAGTTTAGACGTATCAAATGACTTGCCCAAGATGGTCCAGCTAGTAGGTCATGCGGCCAGGATTCAAATCCATTCTGACTCCAAGGCCTAGGCGCATTTCACAACCCGTGCCTTCATTATGTATATTATCTCATTCCATTCTCACGACAAGCCTAAGGGATAGTTATTATTTCCCCCATTTTACTGATGAGGAAAGGGAGACTCAGAGTAATCACGTAATTTGCTAAGGTAAGGGGTCTGGCACAGACTTGGGTGGGGGGGAAGGAGCGTGCAGGCTGGTGAACGCGGCCATTGGTGCCGCAGCACCACGCCTCCCTTTGGCTTTACCCAGCTGCGCGGTTCCCATCGCCCCAAAAGCGGCCCCGCGCGCCGCCCGCCCGAACTACACTTCCCGGCAGGTGGCGGGCGCGCGCACGCGCATTGTGGGCCTCCGCCATGGCGACCGTGCTGTCCAGGGCGCTCAAGCTCCCGGGTAAGTGTTCGCAGGCTCGCGACCACCTCGTCCCTCCGGGCCCGGGAGACAGGGAGGCGATCTCTCGGGGCGAAGCCAGTGGGGGCCTGGCACCGACCCGGGCGGAGCTGCAGGCGCAGGGAGGCGAGGCGGGCGCAGCCCCCGCAGGTTGGGGTCCGTGCTCCGTTAGGGGGCGGGCGGGGCGCGGGGCCAGGCTGGGGTCGCAGGCGCTGGGCGAGCCTGGAAGACGCGAGGGGAGGCGCGCGGGGCAGGTGGCTGCAGCCAGCGGGCGTCGGGGAGGCGGCGGCAAATGTCAGCGCGTGCGACCGCTGTCCCGGGGAAGTGGTGGTGTTGGGAGCATCCTTCCCTAAGCGCGGCGGAAGATGGTACCCGGGGTCTCCAGCTCCTTTAGTCATAGGTTGGACTTGGGCTGGGCGGGGGGAAGGGGCAGTAGGGCGGCGAGTGACCCCTACTGTGAAGCACTTTCTCTCCTTAATAACAGTGACGCAGCCGTGAGGTAGGTACGACAGGTATTTCTCTTCCTGTTTTACCGAAGAGGAAAACGAGAGTCAATTTGGCTAATTGACTTGTCCAAGGTGACACAAGCAGTATCGGAAGAGCCTCGTCTTGAATTCCACGTGTCTTTTGACTCTAGAACCTGGACTTTTGATTTCCCTTGGTCAGCCGCTGGCTGTCAAGGGAAATGATTTGACACCTGCAAACTGCAGATAATTTATGGAATTTCTTTTAAGGAGGCGGTAGTGATGATGACAACTTCCAGAGCTAATTCAGTACTTTGGGCAGCAACTTTAGGTGTTTTGGTTTTATTCTTTTTCTTTTTTCTCTAAACTCCAGAATGGGACTGTGCTATTGGAAATACTAAAATACTACTATTTTAATAGAAGTATGCTATTTATCCTACCCAAATAAATTTTAAACATTAAGGTATAAACATACGTTTGCTGATAACTTTAGATATTAGTGGGAAAAGCAGTTGTTTTCACTGGCATGGTTGTAAGGGTTAATTGGCTGTCTGCTGGATACAAAGGCTGAGGGCATTGCAGGCCCTTGTGTTCACAGAGTTTCCTATCTCATTCTTTGAAGCAAGCCTTGTGCCTTAGTTGACGCTGGGTTGGATATGAAATTGCATTTCTGGCCCCAGACTCATGACCTCAGATCATGGGCACATTAGAACAGTGGAGGGAACATTGATACTATCTATCTTGGAATTAAATCAGGAACATATCCCTTTATCTACAAAATTTATTAACTTTGAAGAGAGTCACCTTGTGAATTAATATGTGAGACATATTTAGCTTGCTTTTTTCTTTTAAATTCCTTGTTTTATTTCAGCATAGGTAATTGTTATTCTCTGAGGATGAGAATGCAAGAAAATCTTGCTTTAGAAACTCTCGAGCTCTTTTGCATCCTCACATCCCTAGCTGTGGCACTTACTACTCCCTGGAATATTTAATTGCTGTAACTTGGTCAGCTGACAGGGGAAAAGCATTCCAATAGCCTGGTGCTTGGGGCCTGTGTTTGGAAGGCAGCCTGTTCCTGAGCAGTCAGGTGTGTCTTGATGTTTTCTAGGCCCAGATATAATAGCCAGATTTTAAAAATGTGATGCTGGGTTTTCCCCCCTTGTACTTTTCCTTGCCTCCCTCTTACCCTTTTCCCCCTCCCTGCAAAACACACTTTTTAGCATTTATATTAGGTAGAAGTTGTTTTCCTAAAGCTCTTTTTGGATACCCTGTAATTGGGGCTGTGAGACTGCTGTCTTGTTTGGGCTACTGTGTCATGTTACCTCAGTATTTTTATGAATAAGGGAAGCAAGATAGAATGGTGGTTAAGAGCATGAGACAGGCCTAGGGATCACATCCAGTTTTCTGATTATTACCTAATCTCTTTAAAGTTTAATTTCCTTATCTGTAATAATAATGTTATTATGGGATATTTACTACATGCCCACACTCCACTACTGATTTACCTTATAGGGTTATTTGGAATATAAAAAGAGATGGATGTATTTCAGAGATTTATTAACCTCTGACACATGTTAATAGTTAATAAGTGTTGCTATTATTATTACCAGTGGCAGCATTGTGATCTAAGAATGTGATACCTGTATGTAATAGTGGACTAATGTGATAGTGGGCTAAGGACAGACCCAGCAACTTCATGATGAAAGAGCAGTTGCTGGCAATGTATTTTATTGTCTTGAATCCTTTCATCAAGCGCAGGGTGGAAAGATGATTGGCACACATGCATAGAATTAGGCTAATCAGTAACAGAAGGGCAATGAGACATCCATAAAGCTTGTGGGACAACTTATTTCATAAGTATATATGTTTTCTTAGGCCATTTTAAAGTTTGAAGTTCAAGCATTGAAGGGAATCTCAAAGCATAATATTATTGTAATGGTTTATTATGTGTTACTTAGAATGAGTGTGTTTCCCTGGATAAAGTAATCCATGATATGAATTATTTACCTTTAGTTTCATTAGAGAATATAATATATGTTATAGAATAGTATATGTTTTAGTGTATTTTCCTGAAAACATTTGGGGATGGTATAATTGCATCTTGCCTGTTTATGTTTTTTTCTGTGCCATTTTGGGAATGCTATTTAACCAGTATCCTCATCCTTCCTAAGAGGAGAAGCAGTAATTGTAGAAAGCTCATTTGTATTGATGTATTATGAAATCAATGCCCTTGCCTTATTCTTTGAAAATATTTCAGTGATTAAAAATCTGGGTGGAAGCAGAAAACAAGAAGAAGAGAATGCTAAAGTGCTCAGAGTTGATAAAGCATGGATTTGTTGTCTAGCTCTTGAGCCTGAGTCTAACTTTAGGCAAGTCTGTGTACTTCTTTATATACTTCACTCTCTCTTGTTGTCTTTCTGTGAGTAGATTGAAGAATATTTATTTAGGAATTCCCTAATCAAAACTTGCAGTCCGTTGTATTTAAGCTGAGATTTGTCTTTGTACTATCTGAAAAGTATATATTAATAGTGTAAAAATAGACATTTATTCTTCCCAAGAGTTCAATCAAGAACTGGCCCTAATCTTTTATGATCTTTTAAAGAAAAGCTCAAGGATATGATAGCTTCTGAGTTCTTGCATGGTTGCCTTTATACTTCAAAGATATCATGGCTGGGTCAGAGATCTTGGAGTTTGCACCCTGTGTTCTTTCTCTGAGGGCACTGTGGATATTATTCCACTATCTTTTACTACTGCATATACCTTGGAGAAGTCAGCCTGACTGTTATTACCATCATTAGTGACTTGATTCTTTTTGCCTTGGTCTGGCTGCTCATAAGATTCTTTCTTTGTGCAGTTTGGTGCTTTTACTAGGGTATGTCTCAATATAGATTATTTTGTATCAGTGTTTCATGGGACTCAGTGTACCCTTTTATTCTTTAGTTTTAGGTCTTGCTTTATTGCAGAAACTTTTTTGGGGGAATATTTTCTAAATACTGTTTTTGGGTCTTTTTCTTTGTTCTCTTTTTCTTTCTCTGTTCTTTTCTTCAATTATGCATGTATTAGATCACCTTTGTTCTCTATACCTATCACTTGCTTTCTTTAAAAAACCTTGATCTCTTCCATGGGAGACTTACAGGTAGTCATCAAGAGAACAGGATTTGATGCCAGCCTGCCAGGGTTTGAATCCGTGCACTACCACTTGCTATTTAACTATGCTCCAGTTAAACTTCCATACCTCGGTTCCCTCATCTTTAAAAATGGAAATAATTATGGGTCTACCTCAAAGAGTTATTATGAAGATTTACTGCAATAAGACATTAAAAAGGCTTGGAAGAGTGTAAGTGCTTGGAAACTGCAGGTAATTATTCGTATTTCCATTTCATTTTGCTTGATTTTCTTCAACTTGTCCATCATATCTCTGACTCTGTTTTCAACTGTCTCCTCTCCTTTTTGCTCTTTCTAATAAAGATTTCTTTTCTATAATTGTTTTATTATTTCATTTTTTCCTGAGTCCTGCTTATTTACTTTTCAACTTTTCTATTGAATAATCATTTTTTCTTAGAAATATTGTATCTTTTCAGTGAGCACTTACATCAGAGAAGACACTTTTTTGAATTTCTTGGATTCCACGGGGAAGTGTCTGCTCAATTATTTCTTCCATTTCTTGGTGTAATTTGTCCAGCATTTATTCTCTAGCTGATTTTGTTTGCCATGTTTCATTGTAACTTCTTGAATATTTATAGAGCTTTGTAGTATCAAGATATAATGATGGTTCCTTTCTGAGTGTTAACCATATTTAAATAGGGCAGTTGTTTTCCAGCTACCTATTTATTGGCTGACATATGGGGGAGATGGTGGGCTAGGGGAGTGAGCTGGGACAGTTGGAAGCTAGAATTTCAAATTAACTCAGATCCCTTTCTCATCAGTACCCTTCCTTTGTAGAGGTATCTATGCTGGCTAGCAGGAGGTCTGTCTGTTTGTCACAGGGCCCTAGAGTGCTGATTTACATTTACCTTTCTTTGGTGGTTGTGCCAGTTATCAAATGATTGTTCCTCAGTTCCAAATTCACCTTTGTTGCCTGATCTGTGAAAATGGATATAAGCTCTTTAAACACCAAGTTAGACTTGTTTTGAATACAAGTTCTGGGATACTGTCCCTCAACCCTAGGGAACCTTTTAGAGGTCTCTTTCCATCCTTACCTTTATTTTCCTATCATTGTTAATAACTTTTTTTCAATATTAAATTTCTCCGGTTTGCATTAATATGTTGTTTCTGTCTCCTGATTGGACCTAGATAGATATATCTATCAAAAATCAGTATTTTTAGCATTGATTGCCTCTATGGATACTTTTCTAACCTGTCCTACTGTCAGCCTGCTTCTTGTAAAGATATAAGCCTGTACTTTTTCTCATTCAGTCTTACCTCCCCTTTGACTCTGGGGTGTTGAATGGGGCTCATTGGTGCTTCTGTGATCCCAGACTTTGTCTTTTCAAACAAGAGATTACTGCTTTGGCTATATATTTTTGGAACAAGGGAAGTTAATATAACTTATTGGTTAAAAGTGTGGGCTCTGTAGTCAAATTGCTTGGGTTGGAATCTGGGCTTTTCCTCTTGTTCCATGATCTTGGGCAACTTCCTCTCTACTTTAGCTTCCTTGGTGATAAGATGGGAATAATAATAATGTCTACCTCATAAGACTTTTATGAGGATTAAATGAATTAATATATGTCAAGTGCTTGGACTAGTGCCTGGGATATAGTAGGCACTCAGTATACTTGCAGATATCATTATCATATCATCATCAACATCATCATCATCGTCAGTTCTGTGAACTTTCCATCTTGTTGGAGAGTTGCAGAAGTAGGTGCCTACTCTTACGGTGCTTCCTCAATCTGATACAAGTTTCACTGCATTTGGCAAGTTTTTCATAATTGTGGTTTGGGAATATAGCTGTGTCCTATTTTTTCCCTATTTTTATTTCTCTCTCTCTCTTTTTTTCCCCTGGTTTTAAGGAAGAGAGTAAGACTGAAATGCCTTCCATTGCATTCATTAACTGGAAGCATATAATCTTTTTAAAAGGACCAATGCAGTATCAGCTTTGTTTTACAAAGAATGCTTGCAAACTATTTTTATAGATTTATTAAAGGCTTTACAGATTTCTGTAGCATATGCAGCCAAGTTCTTTCCCTCTCTACCTGTGACAGTATTTGGTACAATCAAAATGTATTTCCTTTAAATTGTTTGTTAGCCAGTATTTTATTAATGATTTCACTTTGGCAAAAGTGCTGTTTCAGGCTGGTATGAAACTGACTAGCAAGATTGAATTTAGCAAGTGTCCATGCTAAATTTTTCACATGACGCTAAAAATCCAGTTGTATAATATATAGGCAAGGAGGCATGTGTATAGAAAATGCTTGGGAGTTTTAGTTGAGTTCATTGTGTGATGTGACTGCCAAGAAAGCTGCCAAGATCTTAGGTTATGGTAATTGCACTGTAATGTTCTATCCGGAATAAGGGAGGACACAGTTCTGCCCTCCTCTGCCCTGGTCATACTTCACCTGGGGATTGTACCCAGTTCCCAGCACCATACTTGAAAAAGCACTGATCTATCACATGGTGTCTGGAGGAAAGTGGCCAGGATGAAACAATGCTTCTTCAGTTAGTGGGTTGAAAGACATGGAGACATTTAATCTGGAGATCAGAAGACTGGGTGGGGCAGTTGGGAGATAAAATGCCAAGAATAATAATGGTAAGGATAATAATAGAAGCTAAAATTTATGGAGTGGCACTGTAAGCCAGGCACTAAGAACAATGTATGTATTATCCTACTTAATCCTCATAACAATCCTGTGAGTTAGGAACCTTTATTATACCATTTCATAAATAGGGAAACTGAGATTCAGTAAAGATGAGAAATTTAGTCACACAGTTAATAAGAGGTAGAGCCAAGATTTGAGCCTATGTTTGTCTGATGGTAAAGACCTGAGCTCTTAAATACCATTTCATATGTCTCCTATAATTGGTAGCTCCAGTGCTTGAAGGACTTACATATAGAAGAAGGGCCCCAGGAATTAAAACTGGGACAGATAGTTGGCAAATGCCCAGAAACAGATTCTTGATTCAGTGTAAGGAATTGCTTTCTAGAGTGGAGGGCAGTAGATTCCTTAATATCGGTGATATTCAGGTGTGTACAGAGTGACTGCTTGGTGGATGTTTGTGAGGAGTTGCAAGTTTGGAATAGAGGTGGGGGTGGATTATGTGATCTTCAGAATCTCTTCCAGCCCTAAGATTTGGGGGAGCTATGTATATTTTCCTCTTTGTATATTCTTTTAGTTAAACAAAGAAGCCGCTTAAAATTTTTGTATCAGAGTTAATATTCTTATAACAACCCGTGGTTCTGTTTCCAAATTATTATATATAGAACGTTATCGGGGATGGTTGGGGAGTGGTGTACCTTAATTAATAAAATAATTTGGTTCATAGGGTAGCTACATAAGTTGTAGGATGTTAGCTTGAACCTGTTCTGATGCTATGATAGGTTGGAAGTACTATTTTGAAATGAGCTCTTAAAAATATGTTTATTTTCTTGTAATTTATACCTTTAAAAATAAATTCCAATATTTTTTGCACAAAAATGAATAGCTTTGAAAGTGAAAGTAAATGGAAGTTTCTAGATATTAACTATATATATATTATATTAAAATGCTGGATTCCTTGGTATCATCTGTAGGTGAGGGGTTTTTTTTGGCAAAGGTAGTTGATGTTATAAAATAATTCTGTGAAATGTTAATTTTTTTTTAGTTCAACAAACATGTATTTGATTTTCTATGTACCATACACTAAGCTTCACACAGAAGATTTTATTTCCCAAATTTGTTCTCCATAATATGTTGAGCAAACTGAGACACATGATGTATGAAATTGTAGCACCAAGATCACAGTGACCCACAGACAGAGATGGGCATCAAGAATTCTTTTTCCCTTTTTAGTTGGCCAGGTAATAGTTTCTTATTTCCTCTAAACTAAAGATTTAACAGTACCGTTTATATTACTAACTGCTTGCCAGGTAGTTTCCAAAGATGGAAACTTTTTCTTGGTTTTTACTTAGTTATAGAATGAAATGAAGACAAAAATCATTCAGTTGTTGGCAGTGAGGGCCAAGGGTAGCTTGGGAGGAGGTGTGCTTACGCCCTCCTCTAATTCCTGCCTCTCAACCACCCTGCATAAACACAGAGTCTAAGTAAGAGTAAGGTGCTTGCTGTGCAAACCAGCTTCAAGACAAGGCCTGCACTTCTGCATTCCTGCTCGATTGTCACCCACACGCTCAGAAAAGCATATATTGGTTATTGAAAGATATGCTGAAAGGGCATTAGAGTTACAAGAAGTTTCTAC
>PVKY010006989.1:0-15312 GCA_004027775.1 Bradypus variegatus | reverse complement strand
CTCTGCACCGTGCTGCTGCGTGGCGGTGAGAAGGCCATCTAGCACGGAGGTTGAGCCTAGGCCAGTCGGTGGTGGAAACTGCAATGCGCCTGTATGTTCCTACCAACAGCTCTAAAAAATCGCAGCATAACAAGACTGAGGACTTGTCTTACTAGGTCTTCCAGCTTCTCCTCGGTCCTGCAAGCAAAAGTTCCCGGGTTTATGAGTCATTATTTGCAAAATCGTTGCAGTTTCCAAAGTCTGCCAAAACGAGAGCAGGTGAGCATCTCTATTGAAGAAAAGTAGGTCAAAGCATCATTTCCTTTAAGCCCTTGCACAGCGCGGCATGCAGATAGAGGCGTAATGCACGCTTGTTCGGAATGATTACCACTGCGTTTCCAGCCTCAATTTAGCCGTCAGCTGTTTATTGAAAAACACTGATGGCTTTGGTGTTTTCAATCTCTAAACACTTATGGTTCTTAAAGTAAATTGTGGTGGCAATCTTGTAAAGCCTCACTTCCATTTCTTTTAACTTGAGTTGGCCACGGAGGCCGAGCACACGTGTCCAAGCCGGGAGGCCATCCTTTCAAGGAGGCTTCCGTTCCCGTAGGCTGGCCCAGGGATCACTCGGAAATTTCGTTTCCAGTGTTTTCCCACGGGGGCTGGAGAGTGTTCACTTCCCACTCATCCTCTGTTTCTGACTCAACTTTTAAAGTATTCCCCCCTTTGTTCTTTAAGATGATACCAGAACCAGCTTATAGCTCACATGAGGGTTGTAAAACCGTGTCCCGGCCTTCAGTCACGACAGATGCAGCCTAGTCCCTGAATTACAGAATAAGGCAAGAGTAGCCTCCTGAGTTATTTGTAGAGCATACTGGAGTCATCAAGGGGCAGACGCACCTCTTCATAGAATGACATCTATCCCACACTCTTTAGTTGTGTTGGAACTGTCTCACAGTGGTGGCCGTTGAAGCTGGGTGATGGGTATGTTGGTGCTTTTTGCCCTATTTCTCTTCACTTCTGTGTGTGTTTGTGAATTTTTGTAGTAAAATGTTAAGAGACAGAGGTCATAAATACTGCCCTATGACAGTGTGGTATAAGTAAAACCAAGTCACACGTCCTTCCATATCTAAACATGGGTGGCGTGGTACAACCGCCAAGAGCAAGGCTGGCAAACTCCACTCCAAGAGCCCCACCCAGCCTTCCACCTGTGTTCGTACAGCCCCAAAGCTCAGAGTGGTCTTGAAGTTTTTAAATGGTTGGGGAAAAATTGAGAATAATAATTTTGTGACAAGTGAAAATTATTTGAAATGCAAATTTCCATTCTGTAAGTAAGGTATTACTGAAACGAGGCCACGTTTGTTCACTGACACCTTGGTTATGGCTGCTTTTGCGCTGCAGTCGCAGGGTTTCCATAGTTACGACAGGGACTGCGTGGCCCATGAAACCTCAGGTATTTGCGATCCTGCCCTTTATTGATGAAACTTGCTGGCCACTGACCAAGAGCATAAATTCAGGACCCAGCCTCTGACGCCAGCCTCAGCTCGACCACTGACTCGCAGTGACCCTGAAGCAAGTTTCTTAACCCCACTGTGCCTTAGTTTCCCTTCCTATACCATAGAAATGGTACTGATGAGAACAATAGTATCTGTCCCACGAGGATAATGTGAGAAAATAATTAGAAGCCTACCCCACACATAGAAATCATGCTTCCCATGAGGAGAAAAATTCTGCCAGTAAAAATCCCTTAGGTGAAAAAGTCTGAACAGGAACGTGTGTGTGTGTGTGTGTGTGTGTGTGTGTGTGTGTGTGTGTGTGTGTGTCCTTTCTCTTAGAATTCATGGATGGTGGAGCCCATTCCAGCTGATGTATGTTGCTTCTCTGGTAATTCTATTTGGACCCTCCCTGCCAGATCTAACACCTCGATCTATCTTGAGCTAAAAGGGGCTACAGTAAGCACCTGACACTGTGCCAGAAATCTGAAGTAGTTAGCAGATTTATATCAGAGGTTTCTGCCAGCTTCCACGGAAGTGCAAGGAAGTGGCAGCCTCCCAGCCCTGGCAGAGGTAGCTGCAGGGAGCTGGGGAGCTGGTTGGGTGTCATCTCCTCTGGTTCTAGACCTGAGCTCCTGCTGTAAGCTGGGACTCCTGGGATACTGGATCGGAGGGAGAGAACAGCTCTCCCTTTGGAGGGCCTCATCAGACTGCTTCTTGGGGACCCCCTCTTAGCAGCATTGAGGATACAGATACAACATCCGAGGCAAGACATGACTGGGGCATGAACGGCTTCCAGAACCCAAATCCTGCTGGTACCAGGCCGGCATGAAGAGGGGCAGAGAACGGACCTGGGATCGGCATGCTCGATGCAAGCTGTTTGAGCAAGAGCAACTCTCTCCCATGCCTGATCTTTCAGGCCGTCCTTCATCACAAAGGGTTCAGCGGTTTGGAAAGGGTTTGTGACGAGACGCAACCTGTCAGAGAGAGTGGGACCCGGTGGGACCCACGCTATCTTGTTGATCTCTGTGTGCCCAAGTCCTAGCGCTGTACCTGGCACACAGTAGGTTTTCAGTCAATGTCAGTGAATGAAGGAATGCATGAATTGCTGATCGACTGCAAGCTTCATACCGTCGGCTCTGCTTTCATCATGGGTTAAAATTCAGATATTTTTGTGCATCATCACTGGACTAAGAAGAGCCATGTGTCGTCATCATTATCATCGTCATTGTCGTCATTGTCATTGTCGTCATTGGCATCGTCGTCATTATCATCATCATTGTTGTCATTGGTGTCATTGTCATTGTCATCATCGTTATTATCGTCATTGTCATTGTCATCATTGCATCATTGTCACTATTATCCTCATTACCATTGTCATTGCATCATAGTCGTCACCATCAACACCACCACCACCATAGCAGCAGCAACAGAAAACACTTACAAGGGCTCCCCGGGTATCAGCTATGGCTCCAGCACCTGGCCTGTGTTGCCCATTTAATCCTCTTAATCCTAACGGTTTTTATTAGATACGGAAACAACGCACAGGAAGGTGTGGAAACTTGTCTGAGGTCACCCTGCTGTGAAGGTGGTTGGGTGGGGGGAGGACGAAAACCAGGCTCCACCTGGACCTCCGCTGCAGTCAAGGGCAGGGAGCAGTTACAGAGCTCACACCTGCCAGCCCTAGAGGGGCTGCTCCAGCATTGTGCCCTTGAATCCTCCAATCTTCCCATGGCCCCCACCCTGCAGATGGGGAAACTGAGGCCGGGGCATGCAGCCCAGGACTCTGGGGACATAGCACAAGCTTCACTCTGAAAGTCCAATCCATCACCCTAATCCTGCTCCCCAACCCCAGGGATGCTTTGAGCCCTGAGCTTGACACAGGTGGTTTGGTGTCCGATGATGAGCAGCTCTGACATCCCCCAGAGAGAAGGGAGAAGGGCTCAGTGGCCACGACCACCTGGGACCAAACCTATCTTCTAGCTGTGTCTCTCAGTTCACCCCGCTTGACCTCTCAGAGCACTCTCTCCTCCTGGGAAAACAGGCGAGAGACCCCTCAGCCCTGGCAGGCGGTGGCCGAGCCTGAGCCTTACCTGGGAGCAAGTGGTGGGACCGTTTCCTTATCCTTCTACTTCTCCAAGCTCGGCCTCACTCTGCTCCCAGAGCCCCAGCTTCCTGCCTTGCCCAGCCCCCACACCCTCACCCTCAGGAGCCCTCTACGTGCCCAGTGGACAGCAACCCAAAGGCCCCGAGTTTCACGTGCAGCATCTGGAAGATGGGGGCCACCTCATTGTGCGTGTGTGGGTTTCCCTCCTCCTCCTAGCATGGAGCCTCGCACAGAGCACGAACTCAGCACATACTTGGGTGTGTGTGTAGGTGGCCAGATATGCAAATAGGATCTGGGTGCAGAGCGCAAAACGAAATAGGGTGTCTGCTCAAGAGGCTAAGGAGCGGCTAAAGGGGCGTCTTTGACAGTCCCTGCAGCTCGTGTCTCCACATAATGGCTGTGCGTGTGCCTCAGTATCCCTGTTTGGGCCTCTGTGTGCCTCGGTATCCCCTTTTGTAAACTACAGTTGCTGTGATGATTGCAATGAAGCGTTTAGAGGAGACCCTGGCCCATAATGAGGTTTATATAGGTGCTTATTAAATGCATTTCTGCAGATTAAAGCAATGGCATAATGGAGTTCACTTAAATTCGTTTGTCAGAGCCCACTGTGAGATTTTCAGAAATTCTGCAAGCCGGTTGGTAAACACAGTCATCATTAAAAAATTGAACATATAACTGTAAAATTGTGTTAAAAGCAAAGGTAATAACTATTCAAAACTCATCTCTTCCCAATGACTATATATATATATATATATACACACAATATATATATGTTCCTTTTACCTGTGACCTTGAGGTGAACCACATCTGTAGCATGCAAGCGGTGGAAATGTTGGAACGCGCGGCCTCCCTCCCCGCTGCCGGTTCCGTGTCCTCCCGCGGCAGCTTGACTGCTCCAGGCAAATTAACAAGCTCCACACTGAGAGCTTCCCGGCCCTCCTGGCGAGCCGGCTGTTACCTCCACCAGCAGGCGCTGGAGGCGGGAACCACATTCCCAAGTATCCCCCTTTAAACGCAGATCCCCCCAAGGGGTGACATTCTAAGCTGCTCTCACCATTAGCTTCTCGGTGTGAGGGGTTCTGTCAGACCCCAGAACTGGTCTCTGGGGGAGGAGTAAGGGCAGGCGGGTGGCAAACGGACATTTCAGGTTTGCCGGGAGCACCCTGAGCCCCAGGCCATCACAGTGTCCCCCGGGGCCACATCTCCCTCCCAGACATCTGCCTCCCGGAAACGTCTCCTTTTCACTGTAGTAGCTTTTCTCATAGGTGATATGATGGCTCAAGTATTATATATTTTATGTGTATATATATAATGTTCTCAAATATTAATAGGGCTATTATGCAGAAAGGAAAATTGCCAAAGGGGGGAGTTCTGGGGAGTGAGAGTTTAGTTCGATTACAGAGAGACTTCTTTAGCAGCTACACATGAACTGCCCACGAGAAGGGTCCCCCTAAAATAAGAAGCTTCCTCGGGGAGTCGGAGCAGAGCCCCTTGGCTGTCTGAAGAGGGGACTGGAGAAGGGATTTGGGCTTTGAGGTTGGCTGTGCGCTGAGGTCACTTTCTGATTCTCCGGCAGTGGGCATTGACTCGGGACGGTGCTGTCCCTCGGGGGGCTTGGCAATGTTTGTAGACATGTTGGGTCACACCGCTGGCTTCTAATGGGTAGAGGACAGGCAGCTGCCTACCGCCCTCTAAGGCAGAGGTCAGCCCCTGCCACAAAGAACTGTTCATCCTCTAGTGTCAGAGGTGCCAAGGGAAGGGCCCCACTCGGGGATGGAGTCAGCCGGCTCATCTCAGGATGACACACACGAGTTCTGCGTTTCAACACTACTGACTCTGTTCCTTCCGACCCTTGCCACGAATCCCCGTAGCAGACTGGTGGAGGGGTGGGGGTTTCCAAGGAACAGCACAGCCTCTCCCCCTTCAACCACCTCCTCATTTTGATTCATCCACTTTTACTTTTATAGCAGCCATATATCATATTTATAGCATGTAATGCTTCAAGGTTATTGTCAGAAATGTCGAGTCAAAAAAATGGCCTCTCCCTGGACATGGGGAGATTTCTGTTCCTACTTAGGAGACAGGGATTGACACGTCGTGGCTTCATTTCATTTTAGAAATGGAACAATGCCATAATTCACTGAGACAGAGTCAAAAAGCTCTTGCCCACCCAGCTGCACCTGGCAGACTTAGAATAGTGTCAGCTTGGCTGTGTGGCGAGACGTTTGTAGACATGCACACTTGCCTCATTTCTCACAGTCATGTCAAAGTATTACCATCTGGAACACCCTTGTCACCTTTATCTGGAGACTTTGGTACTTTGCCTGACTGAGAAATGCACACGTTATCTGGACATTCCTATCTTCACATTTCTGACTCCAAGACTATGGTGAGTGAAGCAAGAACTGGGAAATCTAATAATTCTCAAGTATGAGAAAAGTAATCAAGGGAGCACACAAAATTGAACACTAGGAATGAATATAAATGGAGTGGAAATTGACCCAACATGTATCTACAAGCTAAGAGCCAAGAGTCGTCCCTCCCAACAAACTACACATTTTCCATCTCAGACACGCAGCCTGATGGGTTTTTCAGATCCCTGCCTTGCGCATACCGTGGGTCAGTGACACTTTGAAAAGACTGACTACTTCTGGAAGAATTCTGTTTCCTTGACAACATGCCTTGCCGCTTTATGTCTCACTTGCCTCTTTATATTTTCACCCTCTTTAAGGAAACCGTGACAATTAAATTACACTGCGGGAAAGGAGACTTTGGCAGGTAAGGCCCTCAGTCCTAGGGCCGTCTGAGGAAGTTCTGGCTACTGTGACATCTCATCCACCATGCAGTACAAGTCTACTCTTTGCAGAGAATTCATGGCACCTGCTGAAACCACCACAGAGCTCCAGGGATGTATTTTTAGACACTTACACGCACGTGTGCACACACACAATTCAGCACTTTTAGTGCTGTTACAAGTGTGAAAGCCAAGAAAGAAATAACGCCAAGGAGTTGTAATGTCTCCTAAGTTGTGAATCTCCACTCTCGCCTGGAAACTTACTCCTCAGCCTGTTGGATGTAAATAGGGAAGAAGCTTGTGCTGATCACACTGGAGACCCAGGCACACGCTCCGGATCTGAGGCCCCACGAGGGGCTGCGGCCGCTCAGTGCAGGCCGCCTGTGCCTCCTCTGCCACACCCTCCTCCTGGCTTTAATGACCCCCGTTATGCTGTTCCTCCTTGGACTTTGCGAGTTTTGCAACAGTCATATATACATATACATGCATGTACACACACACACACAATTTACCAAGTAGCCCCTTTAATTAGTTTTGACAACTGTGTATCAAAACAGAACATTCCTATCGCTGTAGACAGGTCTGTGGTGCCCCCACCCATTCAATCCATCCCCTCCTCTATAGAAAAATCTAGAATGGATCTGATCTGGTTTCTATCCTCAAAGTTTAGTTTTGCCTGTTCCGGAATTGCACACCCATGTAGTCACATGTTAGGTGTCATTTTGTGTCTGCTTCGTTCACGCCGCGTGATATTGACGTGCATCTTGGTTGTTGCGTGTCCTGGTGGTTCCTTCCTTGCTGTTGATTAGCAGTATTCCGTTTTAGGGCTGTATCACAGTTTATCCTTTCACCATCTTGGACACATGGTGTTTTCCCAGTTTGGGGTTGTCTTGAAGAAAGCTGAAACTGTCTTTTAATCGGTCTCAACACACATGCCCCTTTCAGCCACACAGCGGCGGGAGTGATGCTTTTAGAACATTCAGTCAGATCACGCCACTCCTCTGCTCAGAATTCTCCAGCACCTTCTCATCTCACTCAGACAAGCACACCTAAGGGCCCTTTTCAGGGCCAGCAAGGTCCTACCTCACGCCGCGTCTCTCCTGTGCCCTCCACTTGTTGCCTCTGTGCCGGCCACCCCAGGGCCTGGCCGTCCTGTGAACTGGCCCGGAAGGTTTCCGCCCCAGTGCCCTTCACGCTCTGCTGCCCCTGCCCGGGCTGCTGCTTCCCCTCGTGGCCTCGGGGCTCAGTGCCCGCCGTGTTAGAGCCCTCGCCCCTAACCGCTCCGTCTGTAGTGTTCATGGCTAAGTGAAGTATGCAATCAACTTTTAACAAATGGCTCTCCAAGGAGGGGAGAAACAAAGCCCTGATAGCTGACACTTAGCAATGTCCATAGTGTAAATATCCCATCATGGCTGATTTTGAGGAGAATGTTTACCAACAACTTGCAGAATTTCTGAAGTTTCACAATTGGCTCTAGCTACCACTGAGAGGCAGGTAGCTATGGGTTACCTCGTAGAGACTGTAGATTCTAGAATATTCCCATCATCTCAGTGAGTTCTATTGAACAGCAGCACTCTGTTTACTGTGTTTATTTTTCATTGCATTTATCATCGCCAGCACAATATGTATTTATAGTTGTCTGCTCCAACAATTAGAAATCAGCTCTCTGCAAATGATAGAAACTTTCTGTGCAGTGCCTGGAACATGGGGGCCTCCTAATAAATTTTTATCGAATGAGTTCTTGAGTTTCACTAAGCCCTTTTCCAATGAAACCAAACAAAAAAACAGTAACAGAGTAGCTATTGTAAATGAAAGTCTCTCTTTCCATTTCTCAGCTGAGTGCCGTTTCCCCCAGCCAGGTTGGTAAATGTTGGAATTCTTCATTCTGGGAACAGACCTTTTATACCCTTGGAGGCTCTGGCTTATCCAGTGACTTGGAGACCCCAAAGCCACACCATTCCTTGAGAAGACGGATTCAGATTGGCAGGGCCGATGGCTGAGAAAGGGCTGAGCAGATGCCTTTGTCCCCTTTGTCTCAGCAGCCTCCTTCTCTTTCCTCCTTATAGTTTAACTTTCATTTCCACCACTTCGCTCTCTTTCATCCACCCTTGTCCCCAGCAACACTTAACTCTAAGAGCCTTCTCCTGCTGGGTAAGGGTTGGAAAGTCAGGTGTGCAAAGAAAGATGCTAGCTGCTTCTAACACCTTTACTTTCTCCAGTGCTGACACTAAAGAGAAGGAGGAGGAAAAATGCAGGAGAGTAAAGCTGACAAGGACAGGGTCCCTTCCAATTGACTGTCCTCAGTAGTTCCTGCCGTAGCGTGAAGCTCTCGAGGACATGCTGTCACATCACCATGATGTCTGTGAGATGGAGGTTGGGCCGTGCCACTCTGAGAAGGGGTCTAGGATTGGCTACTTGTAAGATTTAAAGGATAAGCTGATGAAAAAAAAAATCCCAAAACAACAAAAGAGCTATATTAGGGAATCATCTTTTAAAGGCTTACTGAGTAAATAGCTCAGTACTGTTTTTCAAGCAGTCACAAAATCTAGAATTAATCCATTTGTGTGCCACCAAAATTGCCCTGTTTGATAGCATGTCACAAGCCTCTGAAGACTAAGAATCACTGACTTATAGTCTAGTCTGGGCAGTTACGTTATAACCGTTCCTTTTCCCATTCTAGAACTCTAACTGAAGTTCAACTGGGGAAACTAAGGGTGGAGGTGTAGAAATCAATGGTAGGCCAATGGGAGAGAGAATTTTAGAAAGAAAGTTCTTACATAGCTATACTTACGTGAACACTTGGTTCTCTTAAGTGTCAGTGCAAGATGGTAGGTTTTGAGGCCAGAGCTTGTGTTTTACTTGGGTTTTAGGACTTAGCCCAGCTTTTCAGCAGGACTTGCTTCCCCTGCCCTGCCTTAGAAACCCTCCCCATGTGCCCACAGAACACTTGGGCCACCATGCTTGTTCCTGAGACACTGTGACTCAAATACATCTCCCCTTTGACGTCACTGCTCCCCTTCCCACCGTCTGTAGACAGAATGGCTCTGTGGATGCAGCTTCCCACCCCCGTGGATTCAGCCAGAGACTGAAAAATCTCCTGGAGAACCACAGTGATAGAAAAGCGGGGCATATTGAGATGGCCATGTTGAAAAAGGTGGTCTCCACAAATTCTCTGCACAGTGACTGAAGTTGCTTTAGTGTTGACATAGCTACTGATCATTTCTAAATCACAAGCCAAGCACAAAGTAAATATTGCAAGTGGTGCAGTGGTAAGAATGTTGAATTATACATCGGGACAAAGGGGGTTTAAGAAATAGCTCTGGTCCTGCGTGGTGGTATGATTCTAGGAAAGGCCCTAGGCGCCAATTTCTAAATCTGAACCTAATGAATAAAGATAATAGTATCTGTCCTTTCTGTGCCGTGGGATAACTTACTAACACCAGTGATTTATCCTTTCTTTAGTGGTTGCTGTATGCGGGGTGCTATACTAAGTGCTCTCCTTGCCTCATCTCATGTACTCACAGCCCTGCGAGCTACTCCTGCTGTTATCTCCAGTTTTCAGATGAGGTCAAGGCTGATTTTTAAGCAGCTTGTCCATGGGACACAGTGGGTTCAACGGCGAGCTGGGACTTCCAGCCCAGCTTTGTCTTACTCTGACCACACTCTCTACTGCATGCTATTGTGTCGGGGAAGGGATGGGGCAGGTGAAGGGTGGCTGTGAAGGCGCTCTGGGGGCAAATAAAACATGTTGCATAGATGCAGCTGTTATCGTTGATGTGGAGCA
Source organism: Bradypus variegatus (assembly GCA_004027775.1). Classification (NCBI taxonomy): domain Eukaryota; kingdom Metazoa; phylum Chordata; class Mammalia; order Pilosa; family Bradypodidae; genus Bradypus; species Bradypus variegatus. The sequence goes on along the minus strand of PVKY010006989.1, from coordinate 5,155 downwards.
GGAATTCTGGCCAAAGAGCAGCCGGCTGAATTGAACCCACTTGCTGTCTGCGGCCTCCATTTTGCTTGGGAAGGAGCAGCTTTGTGGTTGATAGGCTTGGCTGCAGTTGAGCATTTTGGGCATCTTCATAAGTTGAGACTGGCCCGATGATTCTGTCCGTGAACTTTGCTCCAAGTACCCAGCCTTGGGCAGCACAGAGCAGCATATAGCACCCAGTCTGGCTGATTGTACCCCACAGAATGAGGGCGACTTGGAGATGGTTCTCATGCTGTTTCTGTGACTTCTCTTTGGTTCAAATACGAATTGTAAGCAACGTGATAAACTCTCTAAGAACTTCAGGCACTCAAGAAGCTTCCCTTAAACCACGGCTTGCTCCTGTTCCAAGTCGTTGCCTAGTGCTCCTGACCGCTGCCCCCACTCCTGGCCTGTGAGTGCATCCCTGTCTTTCGATTTAGCACCTGTTTGCATCATTTCTCTTTGTTGACCTTGCTTGGCTCCTTCTCAAGGACTTTGGGTTGGACTCATGTCTGTAGCTCTCAACTTCAGGTTTCCTCTCAGTCTCAACTATCCAAGCTGTCTTCCGAATGACCACCTGCTGTTTATTTGGCTGTCCCCGTCCCCTCTGAGGGGTGTTTCCGATGACTTCATCTGTAAACTGCACCAAAGGACACTGTGGGTCTTGGGGCTAATTCTCTAGGGTCTGTACATTCCATAAGGGCTATTGTTTTTATCTTCTTGATTACATGGACCCCTTACTAAGTATAGATTCAATTATAGCAGAAACCTTGTATATCTGGCTTTCTAGTGTCTATAAAATAGAATCTGGAAGAACAGAAACAAGATAAAGCTGTCCATTCTTCCCTCTTCTATTCAACATTGTGCTACAGATTATAGCCTAGGAAATTAGCTAGCAAAGAGAAGTAAAAGGCATCCAAAAGGAAAGGAAGAAGTAAAACTGTCTCTGGTCACAGATGGCACAATCCTATATATGGAAAATCCTAAGAAATCCATGAAAAAACTATTAGAGATAATAAAAGGTTCAAGGTTTTCAAGATAAAAGGTCAATATACAAAAATCAATTGTATTTCTATATACTCACAATGAACAACCTAAAAATGAAGTTATGAAAACAATTCCACTTACAGGAGCATCAAAAAATAAATAAAATAACTAGGAGTAAATTTAACAAAAGAAGTACAAGACTTGTGCTCTGGAAACTACAAATTGCTATTGAAAGAAATTAAAGAAGACCAAAAAAAAAAAAATGGAAAGACATCCTGCGTCCTGGAATTGGAAGACTTAATATTAAGATGGCAATGATCCCCAAATTGATCTACACAATCTCTATCAGAATCCCAGCTAGCTTTTTTTTTTGGCAGAAATTAACAAGCTGATCCTAAAATTCATATGGAAAGTCAAGGGGCCCAGAATAGCCACAACAGTCTTGAAAAAGAACAAAGTTGGAGGACTCATATTTCCTGATTTCAAAACTTACTCCAAATCTATAGTAACCAAGACTGTAGTACTGGCTTAAGGATAGGCATAAAAATCCATGGAATGAAATTGAAAGTCCATAAATAAACCTATACATTTATGATCAGTTGATTTTCAAGTTGCCAGAATCAGCCAGCCAGCCAACCAACCCACCCACCCAAGGTTTCGAAGGAAAGGTCTATGAGGTGTTGTTCTCCCTCGTGTCACATATGACGTGGGGTGAGTGTTTCTCCCGTGCAGTTCTCCCCCAAGTGGCTGCTCAGGGATCCAGGATGCTTCTCAGTCACCACAGAAGGGGAAGAGGGAGAGACTGGAGGAACGCTTTCACCAGAACCCAGGCACCTAACATCTCCTTAACCAGGAGGAAGGTTCACGTGCATCCAGAAGAGGAAACGGGATTGGTAAGCACTTGACCAGTGTGCTGGGTTGTCCTGCTGACAGCTTGGTTATTCTGGGTTAATCTGGAAACCGTTTCCCAGAATCCACTCCCCTTTATGGTCCTAACTGGAATTGGCAGAAACGAAGGTGCGGGAGATTCAGGAGGCTGAAGCGAAGCAGCAGTTCTTACATGCTGGCATATAAAGGTGGCGTGAGTAGGGCGCAGAAGCTCTTTCTCGTTCTTCACAGCTCTTGCTCTCATCCAGCTCTCCTTACACATTCACAGCTCCACTTATTGGCCTACCAGACAGTTCCGTGCCAACTCACAGAGGCAGTAGCCCTGAAGAGCCAACGAGACCTCTGCAGATCTCACGCTGGCCCCTCACGGCCCCATCCCAGCATCTGGAAGTGTCTACCTACCAGATTTCCCTGCAGGCTCAGGAAAGCCTGGGGCTGGATGGCTACCTTTGTCTGATTCTTCATCTTTTCTGATATGTGGTTCCCCAGCCCACGGCTCCCACCTGCCACAATCACGTGAGCCTGTTCCTATAATAAGCACTTTGTTCCATAGTTTCCAAGGTGGTTCTGCTTCCCTGGTATAGCCCATCTCATCTCCAGTGTCCTCACGTGGTCAATTTAGGACTCAGGCTGAGAATCTATTTTGGCATCTGGGAGCTTATCAGTAGATGATTCTTTGAACCATGTCATCGCACTGATGTTCTTTCTCTTCCCCCATCCACTTAATGCTCCGTGTGATTCAAAATGTCAGCCAACAATAGATTCATCCGTATCTCCTCATTAAGTGAATCTGGGTTCCCCTTAAATTCCATACCGTTTGCCACCGTGGAAACCATTGTGTGTGGAGAAGAGGCGTCCAAACGTCCATTCTCCCCCATGGGTCCATCTGGAGGCCCTGGATATCGGCTGGGATAGGCCTGCCAGGAGTATCGGGAAGATCTGGACTTCACTCATGCACCGGCTTCAGTACATGGAGCTGAGTGTGCTGCTTTGGGAGAAACGGATGCTCCGGCCACCCAGCCACAGTGACAGCATGGACCTCCACGATAAAGCCAGCTCAGTCTGAACCTGAGGTCGGGAGCAGTATCTGGGTATCTAGATACTCTTTTTATAAGGCCTCCGAGTTGGTTGAGTATGGGTGGAGAAGAAACTGTTGAATTAGCTGTGGTTCTCACCACAGACTCTGCTTATGGATTCTTCTGGCCCTTCTAACAGCTCGGCAATCCTGGGGGCCATTGTCAGTGGTGACTGATCATTTGGTAGTGTTACACTCCCAGAAATCACTTGCTTTTTTTTTTTTGAGTGTGATAATGTTATTATGGGTATGTTTAAGAAAAGAGTCATTATATTTTACAGATAGATGCTGAATACTTACAGATGAAACAGATAGACGCAAAAGCTCCCCAAGTTACTGTGCTGTCAGCCAGGGACACCTGGGTGACACGTTCAGTTCAACGTGTGTGAGCCGGCGGCATCTCGGATGCAGAGGTGGCCGGGCGGCCCCTGTTCCCTGGGAGTGTGTGGTCCAGAGGGGAGACAGGCCTGAAGATGGTGGTCTGAGAGAGGTACACAGAGAGGACAGATGGGAGTGAGGGCACTGCTCCAAGGGGACATCAGAGAAGACTTGGGGGGTGCATTGGTGACTTGGGGACTCCTAGAGGGACCACGTGGATGATCACGTCACCTCCTGCAAGGTGTGACCTTCTAACTCTTTTAACTGGGTTTGAATCGCATTTCTGGCAGAGAGCAGATCCCAGGTGGGCAGGTGTGGGCAGCTGTGGACTGTCCCCCTGAGAAAGTCTTTGTGGTCGGGAGGCCTGATAGCTGCCTGATGCCCCAGAGCAGGAAAGAGGACACAGGGCAGTGATGGTTTCAGCGACCGCTTTTGACTTGAACTAGCCAAGGTACAGGTGAGCCGTGAACGACGCCCCCCTTCACTGACCCCCCAAGGCTCCAGCGGAGGTCGCCTGCCCGGAGAGCACCCATTTAAGGTGGAGGGCTGGGGGCTGGGAGCCCGGGCTGAGCTGCCGTCTTCCTTTGAAAAGAAGACACGTGGAACTTCCCATCTGCCCTGTTCTCCTGAGGGTTTCTTCTTCAGTCCCACTTAACCAGTCACGGAGCATTTCAGAAGGCTGTGTCAGTCGGAGGCTGGGATAATAGCTCAGCCATTATCTCGAGCATTGTTGAAACACTGAGGGTGAAATGTCCCTCATTATTCAGGTTCTTCAGAGGCGATGGCGTTGAGCCAAAATGGTCCCATTAACTTTCAAGGCCTTACTTTTGATGCTTTCTGCCTTTAAATAATAATTTCTTCTAAAGGAAATGAGGAAAAGTTGAAGGCTATCATTGACTTCATTGCAGCAGTTTCTTGCATCTGAAGATGCATTATCTATGCATGAGGCTTTGGGCCTTTTTTTCTGATGAGAGTTTGATGTACAGTTTTTAGAGTCAAGAAAATTCTCCTATGTCTGATTCACCACAATTAGGATTTCAAAATGCAGACAAGGAGCATCTGCAGAACAAAAAGCTTCTGGCCTTGTTGGGGATGGTCCCGGGCCTCCTGTGTGCCTGTCATCGCCGCTGAGTTCTGCAGCGGACTTAGTGTGTGCGTGTGTCTGACAGCATGTATGCCTTTGGGCCTCACTGCATCCATCTGTAAAGTGGGGCACTGGGGTGGGCTTCCAAAATTCTTCTGGCTCTGATCTTGAGCGTCTCTCGTCTTTGTTGGCATATTCTTAGTTTGGTGCATCAGTGTCACAGTGACGATAACAAGAGCTAACCTTCGTTATGTGCTTGCCGTGTGCTACCATATCCTTTTATTCAACCCCTTCAATGATGCTCTGAGGTAGCTTGATTCCTTCTCTCCATTGCACAGATGACTAGATGAAGCCCAGACAGCTCACATGTCTTGCTGAGGATCACACAACTCGTGTGTGTCAGAGCTAACGCTCAGACAGCCTGTCAGTCTTAAGTGTGTTTCTGGCTATCTGTTGCCATGTGTCACATCACCCAAAAGTTTCATGGCATAAAACAAGAGCTGCAGTCTTGTTTGTTTGTTTGTTTGTTTTTCCTCTCATGGTTTATGGGGCCTGGGAGTTCAAGGAGGGCTTGGCTGGGTGGTTTTAGCCTCATGTAGTTGCAGATAGACAGACATTGGCTGGAGCTGGAACCAGAGCAGCTGGGAGTTTCCTGGGTTTCTCTCATGGGGCTTTTCCATGTGTTCTCTCCACGGGGATGGCTGGTTCCCTCCCGGCCTGGCAGCCTC